>JAULAV010001843.1:0-149999 GCA_030789695.1 Scilla litardierei | reverse complement strand
ATAGGAGGGGGCATGCCAAGGGCAGGAGGGACTGCACCGGACCCGTCGTTACCCCCTGCCTCTTGGGCTGATGGGGCGGGTCCGGCCCTTACGACACCCCCGGGGAGGAGATCGCCAGAAGAAGAGGCGGGAGGCACGGCCAACACCTTGCCCACGGAGGGCTCGGCTCGGCGCACCTCCTCCTCAACGGTCCGTCGAGGCGCCCTTCCGGAGGTACTGCCTCGGCTCCGAGCGGCTCCACGACGGATCAGCTCATCGACGTCACGGATGAACTCGCGACCAGCCATCCCTGCAAGGAAAACCGAAATCAGGATAAGTCACGGGACAATCCAGGACTGAAAAAGCGACCTACCCGGAGACCACAAGACGGCCTTCAGGAGTAGGTCGTCCAACAAAGACCAGATGGACTTCGATTCCAGGGGGAGGGTCGACAGCAGCGCGGCGGCTGCCTGATCGACATCAGAGAGGGCTAGCGTCGGGCGAGGCTGGACAGACCCGCCCCAACTTGTCAAAATCTGGGCATCCTCCAGGAAGACCACGAAGACATAATCTGAGCTCCAATCCACCGACCAGCGGGGTAGCCCGACCAGGCATTCCCTCCTCGAGCGGGCTCGGAGGTGCAGCCATGACCCTGGGCCGACTGTCTGGATCTGATAAAAGTGGAAGAGAAGGGGGAGAGATGGCTCCAGACCACGGGTACAGCAGAGCGTCACGAAGCCTGTCAGTACCGCAATCGAGCAGGGGGTGAACTGGCAAAGGGGCACCATGAGATACTCCATAACCTGGATGAAGAAGGGATTGAGCGGGAAACGAAGACCCAGGCAGAACATCTCGACATAGACGCCAACTTCGTTGCTCCTCGGAAGGCAGATCCGCTCGTCGATGAAGGGGACTCGAACATCGTACGGGTAGCAGAGATACCTATCTCGGATCTCCGCCGCCGCTAGAGGAGGAGTCCTCGACGACGTTCGGAGGATAACCGGAGGTACATTAAGCCGCACGGCGGTCGACACCGCATCGTCACCGGCATAGTCCGGGAAGAGCTTCCCCTTCCCTTTATCTCGGAGGAGACGGCTCCCAGAGGAAGAACCAGATCCCACAAGTCGGGGCCCGCCCCGCCTGGACTCCGGAGGATCCCTCGCCCCTTGGCCAGAACCGCCTATCCTAAGAGCAGCCATAATACGAAAGTGAGAAAGGAATTACCTTTTAGCTAGTTTGGAGGAGACAAGGAAACGAAGGCGACGGGAGACTCCGAGTTATGGAAAGCCTAGAATAGTGGGAAGATCAAGAGAGAAGTGGAGATCAACGCAGCTGGGGATCTTATATACCGGACTCAGGGGCGAATTTGAAATGCCTGACAGGAACGCGTGGCAGGCCTCGAAGAACCGGCGGCGTTTCGAAATCGGCGCCAAGGGAAGTCCAATCGATCCGCCTCATCATGACCTACATTTATGACCACGCCTCGACTGAAGCGCCACTCGGAACCCCAGAAGACACATCGGTCGAACCGAGCTAGCCAAGGCCGATCGGCCCCACCGATGGGGGCAATTGATACGTCTATTTTGCGAAGGCCCAACAACATAGGCCCAAAAGCACAGCCCACCGAACGAAGCCCGAACGATACGGGCCTGGATGCCTGACCGCCGATCGGAAGCCCATCTACGCGATCAGGCCCGCCCGGTGAAGCCCCATAGAGGGCCCCCAAATATCAATCCGACCCGACCCCGACAACGCACGAGTCACCCACCCATTCCAGCGATAACCGTTCCCCCGATCCCGTGACCACTTAATGGCTGTTATAGGGAGGTGCTGGCATGGCGCAGGGAGCGGCGACGGGGGGGCGGATTGAGGGGGCACGATCGAGGGCGGACGAGCGACGTGGGCCGGGGGCAATCACGGCAGGAGGTCTATAAAAGGGCTGGGAGGACGACAGGACAAGGGACGGCTTCTCAGGTATCTAAAACCTAAGGTACTCCATCAACGACCTAGTTCCCCCATTTCATCTCCTTCCTCCCCCGCTCGCGCCGTGAGACGCCGTTCAGATCTCCTCTCGAGTCGAACCGTCTCCGCCGAGCCTCCTCTTTCAGATCACTGTCTGACTTAGGCATCGGAGGGGATTTGGCCAGAACAAAGGTCCGGCCCCCCTGACGAGCGTTCTCGTCTGCGCAGGAAGACATCAACTCCACGGGCCGAGGCTTCCCCTCCGCCCCTCGCCGGCCACGTAACCAGCGGGACGATTGAGGCTACCCCTCGTCGTCCGACCACCGAGGCCGAGCACGTCCGCCCGAGGCCGAGCGTCTCAACGTGGGCCGAGGCTTCCCCTCGCCCTCCTAGCGACCGAGGACCTCGATTCGGCCCAGCCGACGCGCTCCACGTCGTCTGCAACTCCGACTCGCGCCTCGTCTGCATCGACTCGGCACACCCGAGGGACCCCCGCGGGCCCCTTGACCACGTTGACCGGGTTATCCACGGTCAACGATTTTGTAGTGAGAAAACACTCTGAAACATCTGCAATCCACATGGATCCTACACAAAGATCATTCACTTTCTCTATGGTCATCGCCTTCCTTTCCTACCCAGATTTGAGAGATTGGAGATTCTTGGTTGCATGATCGCTTTGAGGGTAGCTCTTACCAAGTCCTGCAAGAGTGTTGATAATATTCATAAAGTGAGTGCATATCTCTGTCATTGATTCTCCTGTGTTCATCGCAAAAGCTTCATACATACGAATATAAAGAGATGTTTAGAAGTTTTAACTTTAGTGTCACCTTCATGAGTTACCTAGATAATTTTTCAAATCTTATGAGTGGTGATTTGATAGACACCAGGTTGCTCTCTGTGTTGCCGATGACACAATAGAGAGTGTTCATCATTTTGACATTCAATACATCTCGCTACTTTTCGGCTTTGGTCTATTCAATTCTCGGTTTTGTTGGTTCTACATCTTGATGTTGCTCTTCTAAATCCCATAGTTTGATTCGATAAGCAAAGGTGGACGGTTCGTGGATTGGCTTTTGGGATAAGTGTTGTTGATTGTTGATGCCATCCTTCAAATTTGAATCTGATACCACGTGTTGGATCACTGTGGATGGCAAGTAGATACCAACGGAGGTGAACATTGTATATGAAAAATTAAAATCTCATCACTAAGTTTACAATTAGTGTTACCTGATTTAAACCTAATCAACAACAAATATACATTGCTAAAGAAAATGCAATGAAAATAAAACATGCACGATATAAATCACACAACAAAAAATTGGAATAAGCATAAAAACACAAGATATACCTTGGTTCAGATACCACGTATTCTACTCTAGCACCAGACGCACCCAGAACTAACACTTAAAACCCGCTTAGTAATGGCACGAATGCCAATGGCTAGATTCGTCCTAAATGTAACTCCTGGACTGTCTCGCAAGCGCACGGTGTCAAGTTAAAGTATAAAAGATATCGATCCCACAGGGAAGTGAATGCTAATATGGTCTTGGGTGATTCCTAGATCTTCGTAATATTGCTAGCAGTCGATTTAAAAGGATTGGTTATTGTGGAGTTATATCTCAAACAAGGTTGTAATCAATAATAAAAGACTAGGGCGTTAGGACTCACCACTAGGATCGTCGGATGTCGATGCCAGGTTAGAACTCTTATGTTGCATTGGATTTATTAGAGATTGTCGCATCTAAGATGTAGAACTCATGGCTCTAGGCGCCATGGGTCTACGTATCGCACGCTTACCCCACTCCCGCGATAGGAGTGATGTGCGATTCACGCATTAAGAATCGACAATATTCATACCACTCTCGTGGGTAGAATTGTAGGAATATGATGCCCTCAAGGCCATTTATTCCTGTGTGAATAGCACAAACATCTTGTTCGAAATAACAGTAAGCTGTTTGGTAATAATTTATCTAAGTTATATTGTAATGTAGTTAACATTAGATATCAACTTAGGTAAAGTCCTGAGACTTTATGCAAGGTCAAACGTGTATCGAGATGAGTATCTCGATCATGGAGAAACGTTTGACCGTCTGTAGCATAAGTCTGAAATGGTTCATGGTCGTAGATGTTTCGAGACAAGGATATCGAAACATCGGATAGACCATTGTGTCTTAGTCTTCACCGTTTAGCGGTGGCGATGATCTCATGATCGTTTGACTTGGCGAAGTCAAAGACGAGACACAGGTGCTCATTAGAATGAGTTCACTGAACGATCCACTAGAGTTATCATATGGTTATATTGACAAATCTGTCAGTGATAACTCTGAGTGATGATAGGATAGTTGGTCTTTTGACTTGAGGTCATTTTGACAAACCTGTGCGTGAACGGTGCCACTTATATCAACTGACCTAGCTTCGAGGCAATGCCTGTCGAAAGGTCTTTTGATTGGGAGTCACTTGAAACGTACGAGGCGAGTAATGACCAAGAAAGGATTCGTCTCTCCCGGTCAATGGGAGTTAGTGTCGTAGAGTTAGTTCGGTCTTTAGTAAAAACTCTGCGCAGAGTATGTTGGAAGAAGTCCAACATTTATTGACTGAAGATCGATCGAAACTAACCGGAGTCAAGTTATTGGGGTTGACAGTTTGACCGTACCCCAGACTTGATCTACACGACATATTTAAGACGAAGAGACTATAACTGCGGAATTCATCACGGAAACAGTCAGGTGGTCCCGACAATACTCATGTCAATGAGTCAACCACATAATGATGATTCCTGAAGCAGGGACGGCAACCACTGCTCGTGGTCACTGCCGTATAGGGCTTCGAGCCCAACCTGTTGTAAGGGTCAGGCTGTAGGGTCTCACACAGAGTGCTAACGCTTCGTCTAGTAATAGGTAGAAATTAGTTAGGGAGAATAATTGCATTTTTTGATGCAAGGGATGAAATAATTGCATTTGATGCAATATGATAATTTAAGCTTAGATAGGGACTATTTTGCATTTGATGCAAAAGGCGATTAAATGTGTATTAAATTGTTTAATACAATATTTAATAAAATAAACGCAAGGAAAAGTTCACGGGTAAGACGGGAATGTCCCGGTCTAGACCCAGGTTCGAACGGCGTCCAAATCAGACACCAAATGCTCAAGTTAGAGCCAAAACAGCCAAAAATATCAGACCCAGGCAGAACAGGCTGTCTGGGCTAGCCCAGGCGCTGCCTGGGCTAAGCCCAGGCTCGGCCTGGGCTAGCCAGGCACAAGCCTGGGCTTAGCCCAGGCTCGGCCTGGGCAAGCCCAGGCCGCCTGGGCTCTGCCCAGGCGCGGGCCTGGGCGAGCCCAGGCTCGAACCTGGGCGAGCCCAGGCGCCTGGGCGAGCCCAGGCGCAGCCTGGGCGAGCCCAGGCTGGTTTAGACGCATGGGCAGCGCCCAGGCCTGGCCTGGGCTGCGCCCAGGTCCAGGTCTGGGCTGCACCCGGGTTCAGGCCTGGGCTGGCTTTGTGGGTCCCACCTTTGGGTGTGGAACCCTAGGTTTAATGGGCAGTTTTTGACGGCTCAGTTTTTGTGAAAAACTAGCCTAGGGCTGATCTTTGGACACTCAATTGGAGGGTCAAACGAACTCCGATTGACGAACCGTTTTTTCCTATGCGTTCACCGTTGAACGCTTGTCGTATTGATAGGTTGTATCAATCCTGAAGCTCAACGGTGAGTGAGTTAAAATTCACGGAAGTTTGCACTTTGTGAAATGCAAACTAACTTGATTTTAATTAACTCATCATTTAGTCCCACATCGGATTTTGAGAAAAGGGGAGAGTCCGCCGCCTATATAAATAGGGGTCTCCCCCCTTTCTCAAAACTCGTCCCAAGCTCTAGATCTGAGCGGCTCTCGTAAATGTTGGAGCACGCTCGGATCTAAGCTTAAATTAAAATATTTCTCTATCTCCCTAAAATTTCTGCCTTACTCCTGCGGGCTCTAGCAAAGCCTCAAAGGAGTTCGGATTCTGGATCTGAAATCTTGGCGGAGGTTTCACTCGCGTGAAACTTTCTTCGGCGGTTGGTTGGCTCGGCGGCACGGGGATTGATCGCCTCGGGATGCGGAGCGGTTCGAGGAGCGGTTCGGGGAGCGGTTCAAGGAGCGGCTCGGCGTGGGACGGGAGCAGCTCGGAAGACGGCGCGGAACATCTCGCCTGCTCCAGGGCTGAGATTCCGGGTATGTGGTTAAAGTATTTTTAGCATTAGTTTAGTTTAATCGCAGTAGGCTAGATCCTTCTTGGGATGGTCAGATCCATCCCAAGTCGGCATAGATCTTGGCATAGGGTCTTGGACCTTAGGGCCAAGTTAAAATTGTTTTAACTTGCATGTTAATTAGTTAACATAGTTTTTTCTTCCGCTGCAAAATGATTTTTGTGTCTATGTTCCGTCCGACTTAGGACGGGACTAGAGTTTTTGTGCCCTAAGGGACCGCCAATTCCCCAACAAGAATGATACCCACGCATGCCACTCTCGTGGATAGAGCTTTGATGTGTGCTTTGATGGCTCTCATTGATGCAATGGTGGTAGTCATCAATTAGTAATATAGGATGTTGGTGGATCCCATCAAGGAGTGCACTGGGCATGGCCATAAATCCTAATTGAATCTAATAACTCCTTAATTAAGTTCATAGGATACTTCTTAAGCTAATCATGGCCACAGACCGTGGACATGATCTCAATACGAGATCTCCTACAAACTTGGCTAGATCAACTAAAGCACTTTCCTTTTTGAACCAACGCAACCTTAAAATCCTAACTTTACATCTAAATTCTAAGATCATAGGGCTAATCCATTAGCCCTAGATAGAACTACTTGTGTATCATAGAGATAGACATAGAAGATTCAAAAAAAACAAGAGAGTTCATCACGACATGCAAAAACATCAAATAAATCATAGAAAGTTTAGAAATCGTTATTGACACGTCTTAGAGCGATAGCAAATACAAGGGAATTAAGAATATCAAGCTTCCACGCCATAAAGATCAATAAAAATCCAAGCTTTAGTCTTCACAAAATAGCGACGGCACAAAACTTCGATAAATCTAAAAACTCTAACTAAAATTAAGGAAAATAAAACTAAAACAATCCTCTAAGTCTCCTCCCTGCAAATAGGGTAAAAATCGTGCTTATATACAAAGGGTAGAGACCCCACAAAATCTGGGAAAATCTGGACACTTGGGCCCACCAACTTGGCCGGTCACATCGCCCTACTCGATCGAGTAGCAGTGCCTTCTTGGTCGAGTTGACATAGGCCCCACTTTGCTGCTTCTGCTGCTCTGGATGATACTAGCTACTCGGTCGAGGAGCTTTGCTGCTCGGCCGAGCTAGCGCGCTCGGGGAGAAGTCCAAAATAGGTGTTCTGTTTGAATACAGCTCGGTCAAGCTGGCTATTCTACTTGGTCAAGTAGGTGTGTCGGTTTCCTCTGCGTCATCGACGTGTCAGCTCAGTCGAGTAGCATCAGCACTCGACCGAGTGGCCTGGAAAACTGATGGAGCTAGAGTCCTCATCTCTTGCTCTCTTCTCCTCCTCTTCTCCAATCTTCTTCCTTGCCTCGGTAAACTCTCATGGAACCTCTCCAATGACATCTCGGACGTGTTGAATGTGTCCATGTCCCTTAATAGCTCCAATTCGCTCCAAAACTCTTGAAAATCCACAAAGCTATACAAAACTCGAACATGGCGTTAGAAGCGCGATAATATATGAAAATGTGGGTTTTGGAGGCAAATATGATATGGAATGATGCAATAAAAATATGTAAAATATGGACACATCAAAATCCCCAAGCTTACCTCTTACTCGTCCTCGAGGAAGGCAAATACAAGGCTGACCGGGCGATAAAAATATGAAATAGAAGAATGAATGAAAGATGGAGGGAGATGCTAGAGCATTTGATCAGATCTCAAGCCATATCAATATATCAAGATACTTTGAAAATGAATCACATGCTATAAGAATTTCATATCTTGACCAATCATATTACTTGTAGGCATTTAAGATCAACAAAAGGGATTCTCTAGATAAATGCAATCAATTTATATCCACATCGTGTAATTCATAGGTTTAATATACATGTGTTGGCGATGCACTTTTCAATCAAAAGATATAAATGAAGCATATAAGAATTCACACTAAGCATGCAATTGAGAATAGAATAAATCATGGCATTCACATATTCATATCAAATCATGAAAAGTCTCCATAGCTAATATATTTCGTGAAGTTTCAGCATTATCAAATATTCCCAATTGTACACAACTCCACTCTAATGGCATACTCACTCATATGGTCAAATGAATTCACCCCCAAAGCTTAACTTGAGGTATCGCATCTAAGGAATAAGAATGAAATTGTTTGTGGCTTTTCCCAGATATTTATGTAGCTTCAATAATGAAAATTATGAGCGAAAAATACAGAGAGCGAAGGTCGGGCGATCTTGGGAAGCAGGCCGACGAGGTTCATCCATCTTCTGGCAATATTGGAATGCAGGCCGGCAGTGTTCATCAATCTTCTGGCGTTGACCCATTTCCCGGCATTGATATATCTTCCGGCCTTGATCCATCTTCCGACGACGTGAGCTTGTTTGGGGATGGGATCCAACAGGTGAACCCTGATGAGGTAGGCCGCAATTTTTCCTCTGTGGATTCATTTCACGGTCGCAATTCCACTGTGGATTCGAATCACAGTCTCAAAGATCCGTTGAATAGAGGCTTAGGCAAAGTACCGGCTAATAGAGGATTGGAATTTACTGGGTTTCGATCGGATGCGGGTAATATAAGTGGAAATCGATTTGAGAATGCTGCTCTTCAAGGGGCAGGTGCAGATGCATCGGGATGGACTAAGGTGGTCCGTGGGAGGAAGAATCAGATCCTGGGTGATCAAGTCCATCAATGACAGTTGGGGAGAGGTGGAAGGAGGCCACCAATGCCTGAGAATCGGGGGCCTATTGCTCGATCATTTCCAGGTCAAGCAGGGGATCAATCCCAGGCCAAGCAGGGGATCAATTCCAATGGCCGTCATGTGTTCGATAAAATTCCTGTGCGGCCTCAGGTAGATATCAGTATTAAGTTGGATGCTGACAAGAGGTCTTGGGTTGATATTTGTGGCAGTAGTCGTAAGGATGATGAGTCCCTTATCATGACTCATATACCCCATCGATTGGGGATGATGGGATCCCTAAAGCTTTTGTTGTGAATGCCCTTGTAGAAAGGGGAGCAGCAAGTTGGAGTAACATGTTAGTTGGATATGTTTTGGGTGATGTTCCCTATTTTGGACAAGTGAAAGCATGGACTGAGCAGCTATGGCAATTGAAGAGCGGTTTGAGAATTTTTAGCAAAGAAAACGGATTTTTCTAATTTCGTTTTAAGAACGCGTCTGATTGTGAAAATATCCTCCATGGCGGCCCTTGGTTGTTTGACGGCTGTTTGGTAGTCTTACAGCGTTGGAGTACTAATGTGAAGCATGATAGGGATTTCCTGACTGCGGTGCCTGTTTGGATCCAGCTTCATCATATGTCCCTCTATATGTGGACAAAGGATATCCTTAATGTCATTGCTAGTGTGATAGGCATTCCATTATGTCTTGACAGGGCTACGGCAAATCGAGATAAAATTCAATATGCTCGTTGTCTAGTTGAAGTTGATGCTAAAAAGCCCCTGATGAGGGAGGTTTTGGTGGAGATTGAAGATGGTACCCAAATCACCGTTAAGGTGAAGTCTGAGGGGGAACCCCCTAGGTGTGGTAACTGCTCCAGTTTCGGACATTCGAATGTACAATGTCCTTCTAATATGGTGAATGTTGGTGCCAACGCAATAAAGGAGAAAGTTCACACTAATTTCTCTTTGGCCAGTGCAAACAAGACTCTTCCATATGGAGCAAATAGTGGGCCCAGGTTGAATAAACAAATTCTGCAGACTAATCCTAGTAAGGATACTCAGCCATCCACTATAGGACATATGGAGAGAGGTGAATCCTCAAATTCGGTCCCTACTAATAATCATGTTCCAGGTGATAATTTGTTTAATAGTATCTCTGTTAATGGGAGTACTAATGGAAGGCACCCAAATTTGAGTTCTAGACCATTTGGATTCTGGCGTACGATTGGATTACTGGCAAGATTAGTGGCTTTTTTTTGGCCAAAGGTGGCACTGTAGCTTCTGACGCAGATGTTCATAGTAACAGGGAGCCTTATGTTGACCTGCTAGTGGATGCTTCTGACGCAAATGTTGAAGTTGAGGAGATAAATACGGATGGTGACTCTCATGAAACCGACGAAATTATGCAGAGTTCCAGCAAAGACCCGCCCCTCCATAACGAGAAATTGCTGGTAGCTGATAACCCAGAATGAGTTGTTGAACATGTGGCACTGAAGTCATCCCGTGTTGGTAAGGAGAATTTTTCTAAGAAGCAAGATTTGATTTCTTCAGCAACCAGGCGTAGTTCTCGCTTCGCAGGTGGCGTTGGCACCCATCCAACTACAATTTAAATGTCAGTCTTTCTTTGGAATACTAGGGGCTTAATTCTTCCTCTAGGAGGAGTGACCTCAGGCACAAGTTACGTAAGTATCAGCCTTCTATCGTCTGTTTGCTAGAGACTAAAGTAGAGATGAATACTGCTGAGAGAATTGCAAAGTGTTTCCCTCGTAATTGGGATAGCGTCGATAATAGGCTACATCATTCCGGTGGCCGAATCGTGGTTTTCTTTGACCCCGCCATTTGGAATTTCTCCATTCACACCATCTCCCCTCAACATATCTCCATCTTCATCACCAATGCCGCTGGGTTTTCTGCGGGCTTCTCTGTTGTGAATGCTTTTAATCAAGTCTCTCGTAGGAGAGCTCTATGGGAATGTCTGCGTCAGGATGCCTATAGTCTTCATTCCTTGCCTTGGCTTTTGGGTGGAGATTTCAATTGCGTCCGCTTTTCCAATGAAAAGATTGGAGGCCGACCAATTGATCATATTTCTGTTGATGATTTCAATAATTGCATAGGAAATTGCAGACTTTTGGAGCTTAAAAGTGTTGGGCAATGTAAAAGATGGCATAATAAGTGTTCTGGAGCTCGACTTATTTCGTCTACTCTTGATAGATTGTTATGCAATCATTCCTGGATTAGTCTTCTTCAGCACTCTTATATGGAATATTTAAATGCTAGGACTAGTGATCACTGTCCCATGCAAGTCTTCCTCCAACCCAATGTAAATTCCCACCCTAAACCATTTAAATTTTATAATGTGTGGGCTTTGCTTCTGGGATTTGCTGAGTTGTTGCAAAAGCATGGAACGTGTATGTTCCAAATTGTGCTCCCATGTATAAGTTTGTTTCCAAGCTTAAAATTCTTAAACAAGACATAAAGCTTTGGTCTGCTAGCTGCCAAAGTAATGTGGATAAATGACGTACTGTATTGGAGCATATACAAAACTGCCCAGATTTGCCAATTAATTGTGACCTTCAGAAGCAAGAGTAGGTAGCTTCTTTCAATCGTGCTCAAGCCCTTGATATGGAGGAGGTGGGACTTGAGACAGAAAAGTCGTCAGAACAGGCTGAGTTTGGGGGACAGAAATAACAAGTTTTTCTATAATGCTATGAAAGCTAGGCAATCCTATAATAGTCTAAATCATATCATTGCTGCGGATGACAGAGGTACTGCTAATCCAGATTCTTTAAGAGAGGATGCCCCTTTATTCTATGAGAATTTATATAAGAAAGAAGATTACTGGACTATCTTCCCTAAGCTGACTCCAAAAAGAAAGCTCACTTCGTTTGGTTCGGCTTGAATGGATAGGGATATTTCTTCGGATGAACTTAAGGATGATGTTTTCCAGATTGGTAAAGACAGTGCTCCTGGGCCAGACGTGTTTAATGCCTATTTTTATCAGTCTAACGGGTCCACTATTGGAGAGGATGTCACTGCTACAGTTATTTCTTCCTTTATATCGGGTTTCATGCTACGTCATATTAATCATACCTTTTAAACCTTAATCCCCAAAAATTCTAATGCTTCTAATTTGGGAGATTATAGGCCGATTGACTGTTGCAATGTAATTTATAAAATCATTAGCAAAATTTTATGTAACAGGCTTAAGTAGGTGGTAAGTGATCTGATTTCTTCTAATCAAGCCGCATTTTTCAAAAATAGGCTTCTTGCAGATTGTACTCTTATAGCCCATGAGCAAATAAGAGATTTTAGCAACCCTATGGGATCAAGGGCGTGTATCAAATTGGATCCGATGAAAGCCTTTGACAGTGTTAATAGGGAATTTGTTCTATTCATGCTCCACCAGATGGGTTTTGGGGATAGATTCATCAATTGGATTTGTGAATGCATTACTACCCCCACTTTCTCGGTATTGATAAATGGTTCACTTGAAGGCCACTTTGCCTCGTTTAGAGGTCTGAGACAGGGGGACCCTCTTTCGCCCTACCTGTTTGTCATTACCATGGAAGCCTTCTCTCTTTTGATGGCAAGAGCCGAGTCTTCCCTTTCTATCCATCCATTGAGGAGGTCTGGTGCTATTTCCCACTTGCTGTTCGCGGATGAACTACTAGTATTTTACCGTGGAAACAAGCATTCTCTTCAGGGGCTACAGGAGTTACTTCATTCATTCCATCTCTTTACTTGTTTGAAGGTTAATTGGGATAAGAGTTCGGCCATTTTCAGTAAGGGTACTTGTAGTCCAAGCACCATGGCTAGCATTTTGGGAATTAAACTTGTCAGCTCCCTTAATACCTATCTGGGTCTCCCATTATCGTCAAATTATCCCAAGGCTTCTATGTATTCCAGACTAGTTGATAAGTGCAAGAAAAGACTAATGGGCTGGTCTTCTTCTCTTCTCTCGATTGCTGGAAGAATTGAGTTGGTTCGGTCAGTTATCTATGGTATGGTGTCTTTTTGGATGCAAGTCTATCGTGTCCATGGTTCTATTACCCGTACTATTAGCTCGGCTTGCAGGAAATTTATTTGGGGAAATCACCACTACTGGGCCTGGAAAGATTTATGTAAACCAAAAGAGGAAGGAGGTGTTGGGCTTAGGCTTCTCTCTGACATGAACTTAGCTTCTGGTATTCGGTTAACCTGGAAATATTTGACATCTGAAGATGCATGGGTTAAGTGTATGCGGAGCTCATACAAAGTGAAAGAAGGCTTTTATCTCTCCAAATCCAAGCCTACTCATTCGGGTACCTGGAAATTTTTACTTTGACGCAGAGGTATTTCCTAGAAGCTTATCAAGCGTGTTGTGGTTGATGGCGCCTCTACCTCTTTCTGGTTTGATAATTGGCTCCCTTGTGGGCCATTAGCCCAGATTTTTGTTGTACCCCGTGGTTCGAATTTCAAACTTGTTAGGGACTATTGGAGCGATGATGGATGGATTATTGATCCGGCCTTAGACAATATTCGACGTCTCCTTCAGGGAGTGCAGATTGGCCAAGGATGTGACTCCTGGGCTTGGGCGGCAGGCCCAGCCTGTTCTTTTAGGGAGGCTTAGGAGGGGACCCGTTCCAGGAAGGTCCCCTTCCCCTATTATGGAGTGGTTTGGCATAATATCATATCCCCAAGATGGCTATTACCCTCCTCAGGGCATTCCAGGGCAAGCTTTTAACGAGAGAGATTTTAAATGGGGAGTTGCCCCGGACCAGTCATATATTTTATGTTCTGGAGGTATGGTGGAAAGTGTTGATCATATTTTCTTTGAATGCCCTTTCACTTATTATATTCTATGCAGATCTCTCCTTAAACTGGGGATCATTACTGCCGCTCCTCCAGCTATTAAGGGGGTTGGGGATCTATTCCTTGATAAATTCTGTAGAAGAGATAATGTGGGCAGTTTGGCTAAGACGGCCTTGGCATCCATGGTATGGCATGTATGGAAGGAGCGGAATAGAAGAATTTTTGAGGGGATGAAAAAGGATAAGATCGCACTCTTTGAAGACATTTCAGCTGATGTTCTCGTAGCGCTACGTGATATTGAGAGAAACCATCCATCTGATTTTGACCCCTTCTCTAATTGGGGTTTTCTATAGATTTGATCATTTTGTATATTCTTCTGGTCTCGTTAGAGTGGTAGTAACATTTTAGGATGCGGTGGGTGACGACTCTTGTGCCCTCTCCCCACCCTACTTCCATGTTACTTATTTACTCTAACGGTGAAGTTTTGCATACTACTTTGTTAATAATAAAGATCATACTTACTGTAAAAAAAGAATATATATATATATATATATATACACACACACACACACACATGCATACATACATATATACATACATATATACACATATATATACATATACATATACATCTATTATATAAAAGAGGGATGGTATCAAGAGAAATTGGACAATAGAAATTGGATAAGAGATGAGATTTTGAGGGATATCTATTATAAAAAAGGGATGTTATCAAGAGAAATTGGACAATAGAAATTGGATAAGAGATGAGATTTTGAGGGATGTTTATTATACAAAAGAGGGATGTTATCAAGAGAAATTGGACAACAGAAATTGGACAAGAGATGAGATTTTGAGGGATATCTTGATATATATATTACAATTGAGGGATGTTATCAAGAGAAATTGGATAAGAGAATTTGGACGAGAGAAATTGGATCAGAAATGAGCTATGCATGCGGGCACATTTTATCTATTATATAAAAGAGGGATGTTATCAAGAGAAATTGGATAAGAGAAATTGGATAAGAGATGAGATTTTGAGGGATATCTATTATAAAAACGAGGGATGTTATCAAGAGAAATTGGACAAGAGAAATTGGATAAGAGATGAGATTTTGAGGATATCTATTATACAAAAGATGGATGTTATCAATAGAAATTGACAACAGAAATTGGACAAGAGATGAGATTTTGAGGGATATCTAGATATCTATATTACAATTGAGGGATGTTATCAAGAGAAATTGGATAAGAGAATTTGGACTAGAGAAATTGGATCAAAAATGAGTCGTGCCCGCGGGCACGGGTTATGACTAATACACACACACACACACACACACACACACACACACACACATACATATATACATATATACATATATACATATATACATATATATATATATATATATATATATATATATATATATATATATATATATGGTTGTGAACTTTTCTTTTTCTCTCTTCTTTTTTTCTTTTTTTCGTAGGAGCTATAAAATATATATATTTGGCTTTTTGGAGCTAACCTTTTCTTTTAGGATTTTTGGGAAGTGGATGCGATATAAGTAATTGCAAGGGGTGAACTCAAGTGATATGTAGAGAAATATAAAGATATGTGGAGAAGGAAATAGTATATCACTCAGGTCACTTTAAGATGCGCACAAATGGTTCAATAAGATAATACTTCAACTAAACTCAAATGTAAGCACGAATATTTTAAGTCATTTCAATGAATATTGAAGTTAGACAGTAAAGCATACGAACATATCAGGCATGGAACAGAAGGTGAAATAAGATAACAAGGCAGATGCTTCAGATATCCAAATGATGCATGAATCTTGGTGCATTTCCAACAAAGGCATACTAAATACTATTGCATACATTCAGTTTCAATTCATTTCATGCATTCATATAGATAGATCATAAAAAGAATATATGAGCAAGCATATGGATAACAAGAACTAAAATATTATAAATAGCATGGCAAAAGTAATAAGCATCGTGATAGGTGCAGAGGCTATAAGAGATATCATCATATGGAATGTATCCAGCAAAAGGGGAAAAGAAGGGAGGAAAAAAGTAAAAGCAAGCATGCAGACATACCAAAACATGGAAAATATGATGCTAAAAGAAAAAAATAAAAAGGGTGGAGAAAAGGGTGGAAAAAAATAAAAAAACAGGTGTAAAATGAAGAAAAATATAAAAAATAAAAATAAAAAGAGATAGTGCTCATCCCCCCAAGCTAAACAGAAGTGTCCTCACTGCTGAGAACACTCGTGCTAGGAGGTTGATGATGCTAGGGTGGGATGGATGGTAAAAATAAAAAGGGGGTAAACTGAAAGAAATAAAACTGTACAAATAATCATGAAAAAGATGCAAATGCAAATGCATGATCTAATGCCTATGATGCAAAAAATATGTACAAGCAAGCATATGATGCAAATGAAATATATACAAATGGGATGAGATGATGTAAATGTTGATGGTGCAAAATGGGGCTCTCCCCCAAGCTATGCAAAAACAGGTCCCCAAAGAGACAGATGTGCACAAAATATAGTGGGGGAGAGATAGGAGCAAAAATAATATAAAGATCAAGCAGCAACATCACCAAATGGTGTGACTGATGAGGGGTCCGACTGATGGGGACCAGATGATGGGACGACATGAGTAGGCTCGACAAGTGTGTCGGCCGGTAAGTCAACGGAAGATACAACTGGCTCAGAAGAAGGTAGGACAGCATGTGTGTCGACAAGTGTAAGAGTGAGTGTGTCAACAACACGAGTGTCCTCCAGTGATGTGACCAACTCAACAGATGATGTGACAGGCCCTGCAGAAGCTTGGGAAATATGCATGGTGAGTGGTGCGGCAGTAACAGGAGGAGCGGGGTCTGGCCTAGGAGGAGGGGCAGGTGCAAGTATAATAGTGGGTGCACGCTGATGCCTAAGAATATCGAGAATGGCGGTGAGGTCCCGCTCCAATGACTCCTAAAAGGTGGCGACTGAGCTCGAGAGGGTGTCAAAGGCACGCCTCAAAAGAACGACCTCGTCTCCACCGTAGTAAGACGTGCGTCCGTGGTGTGGGAGCTAGGAGGTGGGCAGGAACTACTAGAAACGACCCTCTTAAAGTGGCCTCGTCCCTGTGTAGGACGACGTCTGAAGACTAACTCAGGAGAGTGAGGTCTAGTGGAGATCTCGATGGAAGAGAATGGGAATGGAATTGATCCGAGATCCTGTGCAGAAACAGAAGCGACAACAGCATTAGAAATAGGAGTCATCGTGGCAACAGAAGTGGTGACAAACACCACGATGATCTCAGAGGAAATAGCTGATGTGGGGATAGAAGAAGTGCCAGAAAGTGTGGCTATGGACCCTAGAGTGATGGGAATGGAAGAGAGAGGGCCCACAGATGCAGATAATGTACTGGAAGAGTCAACGATGGTGGGGACATCTGTAGTATGCTCCAAAATGTTAGAAAGAGTAAGATCAGGAGCAACGGATACAGGTGTGCCCTCAGGTCCGGGCACGGAAGAGACAGAGGTGGTGACCTCGAGAAAAAAGGCATGGACAGTCCCGGAGGTCCCAACGGTGGTGGTGGAAGTTGAAGTGGTGGTGGTGGCAGCACTGACAGATGTATGGACAGAAGTGCTCCCAGATGGGACTGGCTGGGCTGCCAGGATGGCAGCAATATCAGGCTCATCCTCCTCATCGAAGCTGAGTACCCAGGCATAGTAGTACTCGACGACTGGTCCTCCTGGGGGCTCGAGGACATGGATGGGAGGGATAGGAAAAATTCCAGGGATGACCCAGTCAAGCATGATCGGGTCGACTCGTGTGAGATTGGGGCAGGGCAGATAGAGATGGTGTTCGCACTGGACGCCTAATAGGTAGATCCAGTGATGCTCACCGTGCAGCCTGATGATGTGCATACGAGCAAGCACACCTAGAGTAAGTCTAATAGGCCCGGTGGGTATCGCTAGACCAGGTGGAAGTGCAAGGCCCAGCATCGAAGCAAAGAACGTGATGAAACCATCACAATAGATATCTGTCGTGGCGTAGGCGGTCTGGATGAGGCGATGATTGCCAAGAAGAGGAGGCGTCAGTGGTGGCCTTCCTCTTCTTCGACAGAGGCTTTCTCGGCCTAAGGCGAAGAGGCATCATGCAAATGATGATGCAGACGATGTACATTAATGTAAAATAAGGAGTGGAGCGAATATACCCAAACTAAGTGTCGCTGCGAAAGCAAAATCACGTGCACGTGATGCTCTCGACCAAGACGATCCCCCAAGCCATCCCAAACCAAGATCCTCTTCAAAGAGCTCCAAATGTACCTGCAATAGGATAGGAAAATAGTATTAGTAGGCAATTAAAGATTTAGATAAGGTTTGGGGTTTATAATTAGGAAAAATTAGAAATGGGGTTGGGTTTGGAAGGTAGAAGAGGGGGAGATATGGAGAAGGTGGAAGAAGTGGAAGAGGTGGGAGAGTTAGATAGGGTCGGGTCGAGCTTGAGTCGCCAGTGGCGCTCAGGTCGAGCATGGCAGTGCTCCGCCACTCTGATCAAAACGAGCGGGGGCTGCGAGGGGTTAATGCTTAGATGGAGAGAGAGAGAGAGAGAGAGAGAGAGAGAGAGAGAGAGAGAGAGAGAGAGAGAGAGAGAGAGGGATCTATAGAGAGAGGAAGAAGAGGGGTGGAGGGATGGGCAAAGGAGGCGGATCGAGCAGCAACGTGATGTGTCCATATTTTCCACTATTTTCATATCATCGTTTCATTTCGTCCCATGCCATTTTCGCATCCAAATCCCATATTTTACTACGATATTGCGTTTCTGACGTTATATTCGAGTTTCATAGTGTTTTACGAGTTTTCAGGATTTTTTGGAGCGATTTGGGACCCTACCTGGGTATGGACACATCCGACATGCCCGTGGGCTCATTGGTGAAGCCCTGTAGGAGTTCGCCGTACTTTTGGAGCCATTGGAGGAGAAGAGAGAGAGAGAGTAGGAGGAGAGGAGAGAGCAGCTCAGCAGTCTCAGGAGATCATTTCCCAGACTGCTCGTTCGAGCAGCACAGATGCTCGGACCGAGCAGATTCAAATGAGAAAAGAAGCTGATACAGGGATCGCTCGAACCGATCAGTTCATCTGCTCGGTCGAGTAGCGTCAAACTTCAAAGCTGAAATAATTCCAGCGCACGGCCCGAGTAACTCTTCAGTGACCGAGTCAGCGTCTGCTCGGACCGAGCTGAGCTGACTTGGCCCGTGCAAGCAGAGCGAGAATTTTAGAGATTTTGAATTCCTTGTCAAGCTCGATCGAGAAGCACAACTACTCGGTTCGAGCAACTGAACGAGCAACGCACTGCTCGACCAAGCAGCCTACTCGGTCGACAGTGCCAAGGCCATTTTTGGAAGTATTTTCTGAAGCCGTCAGTTGCACGATTTTTGGGGACTGAATGCTGGGAGCTCGTGACAAGAAGGAAGAGATTCTTTTTTAGAGTTTTGAATAGATTTTTGGAGAGCGGAGCTGAGGCGAATGATTATTAGTTTTTTTAGATTAATCTTTGTTTGAAGTATTGGATCGAAATTATCGGATTGTTAATATTGTTCTCTATCATTCTTGTGCTTGGGAATCTGGAATTTTGTTTGGATCTATAAATTGCAATTCTTATCTATCTCCCGCTGTAAGTCTTCTATTTTTATTCCATCGATTTGTCATGATGTTTGCGTCTCTAAAATGATGTTTTATTCGTGAATATTGTCATGTGTGAGTAGATCTTTCTACAGTTGATAGGTTAGCCCTAAGATCCTAGGGGGGAGACATAAATCTGGATCTCTACGTTGAATTAGGGATTTAGGAAAGTATTTCGGTCGATCTACCGAATCCCTAGGTAACACGTACTGAGATCATGCCCACGGTCTGTGGAATTGATGTGCTTAAGGGGTATCTTTGGGATTTGAATAGGGAAATCGGTGGATCCAACCAAGGCTTGTGACCATGCCCGGCTCGTGCCTTGAGGGGATCCATCGATAAACTATACCGCTACGTTGACGGCTACCACCATTGCGTCAACGAGAGCTACCGAAATACCTCACAATTCTAACCCACGAGCATGATACGAATTGTGAGATTTATCCCCTAACCCTAATGCAACGTGAGGATTCTATTCCAACGTCGATCCTGACGATCTTAGTGGTGATCCCTAATGCCCTAGTCCTTTTTATTAGTAAAACAACAACAACACCCCAAACAACTCTTTCAACCCGATAGCTATCTCACTTCGAGATTTAGAAGTAAACTGAGAACCCCTATACACTATCACCGTCCATGTGGGATTCGATATCATTTATACTACAACTTGACACCGTCCGCTTGCGGATTGAGCCCGGAATTAAAACCTAGGGGCCATACCACGCCTGATAATCATGACACCACCAGGTGGAATCTAGGTGTAGGTTTTGGGTGCGTTACAACGCCGTCGGCGCTCAGGTGGCATAAGCGACAGAGGTGGAGGCGCTTCAATCAGAATGAGCGGAGGTTTGAGGGGAGAGCTCGGGCAATTTAGGGGAGGCTGATTCGAATTGGATTAGGGCTTAAGCCCGAGTTGGACTGGGTTTATATAAACCGAGTTTAGCTTAGTTTAGATGTGGGCCCAATCAATTAGTCACTGCTCAGTCGAGCAGCGATAGCTGCTCGGCCGAGCATAAAAGATAGAAAAATTTGAAATTAAACCCAGAAGTTACACCCTAGCACTCGACCGAGCAGCTTACTGAGCTCGGTCGAGCTGAATTGAAATAGAATGTTGATTTTCAGCTCTTTTTGCTCCCTCCGTAGCTCGATCGAGCAGGGTAACTCCTCGGTTGAGTCAATTAAGCTTTCAGAGACCCTTTTTAGCACTTTTGGACTTCTTTTATAGCTCGACCGAGCAGGGTAGAGTTGAATTAGAAATAGAGTGCTGTTTTTGATGCTTCCACCGGCTGATTGTAGCTCCGCCGAGCAGTGTAGCTGCTCGGTCGAGTAGCCTCTCCTGTAGCTCAAGGCTATGTGTGGCTCTATCGTATTCTCCTCTTGGTTCCTTCTCCTTTTTTCATCGTGTTCCGCGCTCTCTTCAGTGTTCAACCTGTAGAAGGAAGAACTCATCAAATTTTTATATTTTTGTATTTTCAAGAATTAAAAACGTTTATATTTTGGTTTTTGAATAGAAAAAATAAAAAAAATAAAAAGGAAGCTAAAGCTAAAGAACAAAATCGGTTTGCCTCCCGAAAAGCGCTTATTTTAAGTCGTAAGCTCGACTCCGTCAAGATTTACAATCAACATAGGGATATGTCTCGAGAGCGTAGATCTCTCCTTGTTCAACCGGCTCGCCTGCTACGTATGGCTTTATCCTTTGGTCATTAACCTTAAATTTGATGTTCTTCCCCTCAAGTTCTATGTCAACTCCCAGTGGCATACTTATTATCTTGCAGGGGCCGGACCATCTTGATTTTTTGCTTTCCGGGGAAGAGCCGTAGTCTTGAGTTGTAGAAAAGTACTAGGTCACCGACATCGTAGTGCCTCACCATGATTTGCTTATCGTGATAGAACTTGGTTCTCTCCTTATAGATTTTTGCGTTCTCATAAGCATGTCGCCAGATTTCGTCAAGCTCGTTGATATCCAGGAATCGTCACGTGGCGGTGCTCTTGTAGTCATAGTTTTGGACCCATTGTAGTCATAGCTCGTTGATATCCCCAGTAATTGTACCAAAAACTTGACGCACCAAGAACTAACACTTTAAACCTGCCTAGCAATGGCACGAATGCCAAAGGCTAGATGCATCCTAAATGTAACTATTGGACCGTATCGCAAGCGCACGGTGTCAAGTTATAGTATAAAGATATCCATCCCACTGGAAAGTGAATGCTAATATGGTCTTGGGTGATTCCTACATCTTTGAAATATTGCTAGTAGTCGAAAGGATTGGTTGTTGTGGAATTATATCTCAAACAAGGTTGTAATCAATAATATATGACTAGGGCATTAGGACACACCTCTAGGATCGTCGGATGTCAATGCCAGGTTAAAACTCTTACGCTGCATTGTCTTTATCAGGGATTGTCGTATCTAAGATGTAGAACTCATGGCTCTAGGCGCCATGGGTCTAACGTATCGCATGCTTACCCCACTCTCGCGATAGGTGTGACATACGATTCGTGCATTAAGAATCAATAATATTCATACCACTCTCGTGGGTAGAATGATCTCCACTCATGCCACTCTCGTGGATAGAGCTTTAATGTGTGCTTTGATGGCTCTCATTGACGCAATGGCGGTAGTCATCAATTAGTAATATAGGACGTCGGTGGATCCCATCAAGGAGTGCACCGGGCATGGCCGCAAACCCTAATTTAATCCATTAACTCCCTAATTAAGTTCATATGATACTCCTTGAGCTAATCATGGACACAGACCGTGGACATGATCTCAGTACGAGATCTCCTACAAACTTTGCTAGATCAACCAAAGCACTTCCCTTTTTGAAGTAACGCAACCTAAAAATCCTAACTTTACATCTAAATCCAAAGATCCTAGGGCTAATCCATTAGCCCTAGATAGAACAACTCGTGTATCATAGAGATAGACATAGAAGATTCAATAAAAACAAGAGAGTTCATCATGGCATGCAAAAACATCAAATAAAGCATAGAAAGTTTAGAAATCGTTACCGACACATCGTAGAGTGATGGCAAATATAAGAGAATTAAGAATATCAAGCTTCCACGCAATAAAAATCAATAAAAATCCAAGCTTTAGTCTTCACAAAATAGCGACGGCATAAAACTTCACTAGATCTAAAAACTCTAATTAAAACTAAAGAAAATAAAACTAAAACAATCCTCTAAGTCTCCTCCCTACAAATAGGGTAAAAATCGTGCTTATATACAAGGGGTAGAGACCCCACAAAATCTGGGAAAATCTGGGCACTTGGGCCCACCAACTTGGCTGGTCGCGTCGCCTTACTCGGTCGAGTAGCGGTGCCTGCTCGGTCGAGTTGACATAGGCTCCGCTTTGCTTCTTTGCTACTTCTGCTGCTCTGGCTGCTATAGGATACTCGGTCGAGTAGAAGATCTGCTCGGTCAAGTAGTTTTGCTGCTCGGTTGAGCTAGGGCGCTCAGGGAGACGTCTAAAATAGGTGTTCTGTTTGAAGACAGCTCGGTCGAGCTGGCTGTTCTGCTCAGTCGAGTAGGTGTGTCCATTTCCTCTGCGTCATCGACGTGTCAGCTCGATCGAGTAGCATCAACACTCGACCGAGTGGCCTGGAAAACTGAACATGGGCTGGAGCTAGAGTCCTCATTTCTCGCTCTCTTCTCCTCCTCTCATCGAATCTTCTTTCTTGCCTCGACAAACTCTCATGAAACCTCGCCAATGACGTCCCGGATGCGTCGAATGTGTCCATGTCCCTAAATAGCTCCAATTCGCTCCAAAACTCCTGAAAATCCACAAAGCTATACAAAACTCGAATATGGCGTTAGAAGCGCGATAATATATGAAAATGTGGGGTTTGGAGGCGAATATGATATGGAATAATGCGATAAAAATATGTAAAATATAGACACATCAGCACCCAAATCCTACATGGTTAGTTCCATTATTTCAAAAAATAGTACAACACCCCTTTCCAAGAGGATTTACAACTCACCACCTCAACACTTGAGGATTTTCACTTACAATGAAGTTGATATAATTACTTATTGCCTTGCCTGAAACCCTTGTGTGGTTGTGAAGCTATAAGAGAAAACTTGACCTTAAAAGATAATTTTTTGGCTTTGTGAGATTAATGATTCTTGGCCAATGAAAGATAGAAAACTTTGGAAAACTTTGACCAAGATAAAGAGGGTTTCTTTTAAAAACTTTGATCTTGAAAACTTGGTTTTCTCTTTTCAAAATGATCTTAAACTCATACATTAAAAATCTAAATAACTCCTAGTTTATATAGAAACATTTGGGTCCAAATGGATGACCAAAATGCCTCTCCAACAACTAGTTCAATGGCTAGAAAAATATGACGGATGTAGGCTAGCTGGCACTGACTAGTCAACTCATGCTATCCCACTATTCGACTATGTTGGGTATTAGATACCCCAATACATGTTTTGATGATGTACAAATATTATTTAGTGTTCTAATAAATTTCATTAAGTGTGACATGATAAATTAGACCAAGTGACTTTGCTTAAGATTGCTCAAGACCAAAAGATTATGATCTCAAAGTAAAGCTTGGCAAAGGTTGATGGTTTGACTCCAATGCAAAGAATTGAACAAGATGGATTCAATGACAAAAGCACGATGAATGAAGTCTACAATAATTCAAGAGATTGAAGACATTGTTGTATCTTTTCATTCTTGTCATTAGATTTCTTGTAATGCCTTGAAGATGTGACACACACACACACACACACACACACGCGCGCGCGCGCGCGCGCGCGCACAAAAGGAACCATATGTTATTATTTAGAGTTGATTGATGAAAAAAACCTAGCTTTCATAGGTCAAAACCATATATATGCAAACTAGTCGACTTTCCATTAAACTATAGTCGGCTTTTGCTCTTGGGTTTTTGGGCAGCCTGTAGGGAGTCGACTCTTTTAGTCACAAGATTCGACTGATGATCTAGGAGTCAACTACTGAGTATACATGAGTTGAATCCCACCTTGTTGGCATCCCCCAATGGTCATATTTCTTCTACCCGTTAGAGAGACGTTAAGAGGTGCTTTTGCTGTTTTCCTTGACCAATTTTTCCTAATATATTAAGATGACCTCAAATGTTTTAGCAAATATTCTATATGAAAAAGAAAAGGAAAAAAGAAGAAGAAAAAGCCTAAAGCCCTTTTTAGCTCTTGATTTCTTTCTCCATTCGTTTTAAGTTATCTTCTACTCTTCCAAAGACAAATTCTTATTGAATAGAAATCCTAATCTTTAGCCACATATCAAGCATATTGTGTTTCACCTTTAAGGCCTAGGGAAGGTTGTAATCTTTGTGCTTCAGAGTTGTAAAGCTCAAGTATGAGGTAGTACTCTTAATAGGATAGGTGTTGGTGTTGTAAAATTCTCAAGAGTTGAGGTGTTGTGGTTGTGCAGCAAAGGAGAGGATTGTTGCCAAGTTGCAAGTTGTATTATTCAAAGAATAGTGAAAACCCCTAGTGGGACTAAGGATTGGATGTAGCCCGGGGTTTGGGTGACCCAGAATAAGTCTCTGTGTGTGCATTTATCTCTCTGGTTTGCATTTCTCTATCTCTTTATCTTAATAATTGTGTTTATATTTCACTGTGATTAGTTCTATATTTGCAAGATGTATTGTTGATTACGTTTTATTAGGTAAATCTAATTAATAACTTAAGTAGAAATTTCTAGAGGGACTTTTATTACTTCATAAACACTATTTGCCCATCCTCTAGTGTCTATTTGCTATCTACATGATCCTAACAATTTGTATCAAACCTTGGTATTTGGATGTCATCAATATACCTTATGGAGAAGATCCACCGAGACATCCAATGTTTGACAACATCCCCTACGATCAATGGAAGAACCGAATGAAGATCTACATCAAATCCATTAATTGTGATATATGGGTTCTCGTGAAGGAACCTTATCACAAACCCACAAGACGCATCTTCAAATGGTAAAATAAAGGAAAAGAATGGCCACTCTTCATGATGAGGAAATTAAAATTTTGATTTCATCTTTATCTGACAAAGTTTTGAGTTGTGTCAAAAGCTATAGTGCAAATTAAGTTTAATACATGCTTGCCGGTTATGAGGAATTCAACAATGTCTCACCCTCAATTGTTAAAAATGAGGAGCAAATGGAAGAAAGGGTTACTTTGTGCTTCATAGCACAAGAAGATGGTGATGAGATAAACACTACCTCTAATGATGATAATAATAGTGATTTACTTACTAAATATAATGATTTGGTTGATGACTTCAAATTTTTGAAGCATGATTATGCTAAGTTAAAGAATGAATATAGTATTTTATTGCTTGATCATGAGTACTTGAATGTTAAATATGATACTTTGATGAATGATCATGATAGATAGTGTGCATAGTATTTCTATTATTAATTAAATGATGCTAATTTATTTATTGAAAAATTAAGAGTTGATAATACTTTGCTCATGAATGATTTTAATGCTTGTATTGATGTACTTATTGTTGGGGTTTTCAAGGACCCTTAGGGCATAAAATATGCACGTCCTATGTCGGACGGACATTAGAATCAATAGAAGCAGCGAAAACATTATTAAACTCTTTAATAATTTACTACCCTAAGGAAGCATGCACCCTAGCCAGGATAATCTACTAACTCGGGTTGTGTCTGACCAACCCGAAGAAAGATCTAACTACTGCAAAGAATATGAAAAACATAAAAGAAACTGACTTACCCGGAACTTTGCTTACACAGGCAAAGTGTTCCAAACCATTTCTCGCACTATGCCCCGAGCTGAGCCGCTTTCCGAACCGCACCGCGCTGCGTCTCGCCCCGAGCTAAACTGCTTCCCGAGCCGCACCGTGCCTCCGATCCAATCACTCGCCGAAGAAGATTTTGCTTGAGTAGATCCACGTCAGAGACTTCTGTATCAGATCCAAACCTCCTTGATGTCTTGCTAGGACTCGACTGGAGTATATGAAGAAATATAAGAGAAGGGATGATTTAAGTCTTCGATCGAGCGTGCTCAAAAATTCAGAGCTTCTCGAACCGGTAACTCGGTGCGCTTTTCTAGAGGAGGGATATCCCCTACTTATATAGAGAGCCGGCCTCTCCCCTTTTGCTACAAGCAATGTGGGACAAATAAATGGGAAATAAGAATTGATTTCATTAGAAGTCCAAATTTCTTAAATCAACCATAAATACATTTCTGAGTTTAGACTATGAAACAAACTGTCAAATCGAAGATCTCGAGACAACGATCGCATAGAAAAAAACGGCATCCAATTCCGATATCATTTGACCCCTCAAATGTCGAAAATAGACTTCCAAATCCCGTTTTCGCAAAAAACAGCAAAACAACAGGACTCTCAAGCCGTTTGGTCAGATCGTGTCGCGTGGCACGATTTGTGCGTGCCACGTGGCATGCACAGGTAAGCCCCCGCCCGCACTCATTGAGTACGAGCCCCGCCGCACGCATGCTCAACCCGCGTGCAATGTACGCGGGTTTCTTCCCCCCGCGGGTCGGACCCGCTTTAGCGGTTCCCACCTGTTATCCCATGGCGGGTGATTCCGAATGAAAAGTGTCATTTTCACCCCCTATTTACTTTGGTTTTAGCGTATATATTTCACATATAGGCTCTATTTAGCTCGTAATTGTGCAAAGTCCGTATATTAGATCTTATCACTTTTTATGTTTAAACCCCACTTCTTGTCACTAATTATTGCATTTCCTATTTTTCAGGATTTTTCTGGAATTTGTGAAGATTTATCGGAAACAAGAAGAAGAGAAAAAGAATTGTGCAATGCCTTCTCTTGTGCAGAAATCTGCTGTTATTCCACTGCATATTCTGGTCCCATGATATTTTTCAGTTGAAGTTCGTCAAGTCCCGATTCCAACACATATTTTTTTCAGAATTTTTGAAGGTCGGAGCAATTTACTGCATTTTTTGGAAGACAATGTGACGGTGCTAAAAATTTCGGGTTTGGAAATTCAGCTTTTCCCCTCTTGTGCAGAATTCTGCTTTCATTTCAGTGTATATTCCAACCTATTGATATTTTTCAGTCGTAGTACACTTTACTACGGTTCCATCGCCGCCTGGAAAGCGTCATTCCAAGGTCGGATGATTTTTCTAGATTTTTCGCAAGACAGGGTGACGGTGCTGAAATTTCTGCAGATTTGGGCATTAGTTGCGATTTTTGGGCGTGGATCCGACCCGTTAGTGTTGTTTCCAGACCTGAATTTCTGAGCCTATTTCTAGGGCTTCTCCCTCTCTATTCCCCTCATTCCACTCTCCTTCTTCTTCATTCTTAGGGTTAGAGGCCATTGGAGAGGAGCAAGAAAGCTTGTAGGAGCACTTGGGTGGGACTTTTGTTTTCCTTAGAGAAATCTTGGTGAATTCTTTCCCCATCTTTGTGTATTTGGATTGGATATTTGTAACATATTGGATGATGTTTTTAGAAGTAAAAATCTTTCTTTTATTGTTATGAGTAGCTAGATCTATCTCTTGTGTGTTGTGTGGTGATATTTGGTTTTGGGCTTTGGTATTTCAATCTTGCATGTTTTAATGATTAAATGTTAGATTGATCAGATATACTTTGAATTAGGAACCCTAGTGGATATTCCTAGAGTGGAGTTTGTCTAGTGGTACCACTCATGCATGCTTGTATGTTTATTATCTTGAATTTCCATACACTACTTTCATTGCACACCAAATGTTTGATAAAATGTCACATCCACCGATTGCGCTTTTCTTAGCCGAAAAGACAATTGAGTTATTCTCTGATTGAACCTATATGCTTAACAACCACATCTCCACACACCACACAAGCTTCCTCACCTATTTTCCTCCCCGATACTTCCACCCTAGGTTGTTGATTTGGTATATGGTTTCACACACATTTTCACACACATTTCCACCGTTAGCTTAGTTGGTTGTAGCATTATCGTTATCTCTCCTTTATTAATTGAATTCGTGATTGCAAAACGACTTGTCCCCGTGATCCGACCCGGTCTCACCGGATATAAATTTATTACTTGACATTCTCCTACACTTGGAAGTAGCGCTCAAGCATCACATACTTGAGACGCGTTCAAGAAATTGGCACTGTGGCCGGGGACAACGGTTTTGGCATTTACATTTTCGATTGATTTTGGAAATTTTGACGAGATACTTCCCCCTATTAGTGTGAGTCTTTTTCGATTCTTTATTTTTCACTTTTTGATTTCATCTTTATTTATTTTTCAATTTTTGAGTCCTTTGCTATCTTTATTTTCATTTTATTTTATAAAAAGTCAAAAAAAAGTTATGGACTTTAACAGCATAAATTTCTTATATGATGCACTTTCATTTTCTCTGCACAGGACCACTTCTTTGAAGCTCAAAATTGCTGTCTTTGCTCAAATTGACGGTGAATCCTTCTATCAAGCTTAGAGGAGGTTCATGGATTTATTAAGCGGTTGTCCACACCATGGATTCACGATGGCCCATCTTTTCCAGTTTTTCTACGATGGGCTACGGGAGGAGATGCAGGACTATGGCGATGTTGGACGATGGAACTTTATTTGACATGTCACCTGAGGATGCTTGGGAGTACCTGGAGTCCATGGAGGATATGGACCTACCATTGGATGGGACTTCAGGGAGTGAGCCGTTAGCACTTCATTTTGATGCTGTTGGAGCGTGCCTTGACCAAGGAGAACCAAGCGTAGACGCACCTTTGCAACCCTTAGGGGAGGAGCTTCAATTGCTTATTCAGACACATGAAGCTCAATCCCGATATTTTCTTCGGAGCATGGAGGCTCAGAGCCAATATATTCAGGAGATCATTTCGAGTTTTGCATTGATTGCCTTTTGCTTGGGAGAAGGCAATCCAACCACTCAAAAAAATTTATTATCTGATTTGGACTCTTCTTCCCTCACAGGTGTTGTGTGCAAAGATGGAGAGGACGAGCGTGACATTTTGGATGGACAGGAGGAGGGGCCAAGTAGGGCCACGAGCTCATCGATCATTTTGGTAGAGCCCGAAACGTGCCTTCCCCTGGTCTTGTCCCAAGATCATTCATTCCTTTCCCTCGTGGTGGAGCATCGTACCGAGATGGATGCAACCATTTTAGGGAGTTTTCGTCAACATATTTCAAATTCTTTATTTTACTTTGACGATTATATTTGGGTCACTTTCGTCGAAAGGCAACGGTGTCCACTTTGGATTGATACAGCTCATCTCTTGCAGGACATGGTCGCATATTTTAGAGAGATGCTTGGAGTTGTGTTTCTAGGGTCCAAAGTGATTCGTGGAGGAAAGACGCTCGCAGAGGAGCGTAAGGATCTAATTGAGCTACTTCCTCCACCGTTGGACATACGTGATCCGCCTTTTTACCCCGGTGACTTCTATCCAGTAGTGTAGAAAATTTAAATTTTTGCACTTTCTATACTTTCTAGGATAGTTTTAATTCAATAAACCTATTCTCTTTCAACATTGAGGACAATTTTGTCTTTAGTTGGGGGGAGTAGTAGGTCGTTTTAGGATGTTTAGTTAGTTGTTTTTGTTTTAATTTTTTTTGTTTTTGTTTGGAGACATCCATTTTGACATCACCAATCATTTTGCAAGTATTTCATTTACCCTCATTGCTCTCTTGCTAGTTATTTGCCTAGTCCCTTGCATGTTTCATCTTCGTGCATGTTTTCGGATTCAAATTCTATTTTCAAATCCTAAATTATGATTGGCATGCATTTGATTGTTTTTTCTTCATGAAATCAATTTTAATATGTCATTTATGATGTGAGTGCATAACTCCATGAATGTTGTCTTCAAAATGGGTTAAATTAGTTTTGAACAAGCTTTGCGATGCATGAGCATGGATTAAGCCAATTGAGTACAGTAGTTTTCAATTCGATGGGTTTTGATTATGTGCCTAGTGTAGTTGGTTGGTGTGTTGAAAAAAAGTGAAAAAAAGATAGCAAAAGAAAAAGAAAGCAAAAAAAGAGAAAGAAAAAAGAATAAGTGCATCGTTCTTCTAGTTTTGTCAAGTAGCCGGGTTCTCGTGCCTCAAGAAACATTGGGGATTCGCGTCGAAAGATAGGATTTAGGGGAGTGCACGAGAAAAAAATAAGTGAATCTTAGGTGATTCGGGTTATTAGGTCCATGGGGTCCTTTTTGGCCCAATGCCCTGAAATCGTTTGATTTGGGAGTCGTTGACCGAAAACTCATTACATGGGTCATCCTAAGTTTTATACAAAGAAAAAGAAGAATACATTCACACATCCAACCTCCACAAATTAGGAAAGTGTTGTTTTGGCAAAACACTGAGATTTGTGAAACTATGATAGAACGTTGTGTTTTAATCATCATTCGTGCAAAACATTGCTTTTTCTTCTTTATTTGAACCAAATTGAAGCGTTGTTCGTGGGTTTGTTCTCATTCATGGATTGGTATATTGAATTTGAGATTTTGTTGAAAACTTTATTTTCGCCATGAATAATTCTGAGTTTGATATTATGTTATTGTGAATCCGAATCTATCTCTTGTTTTGCTAGGGACTAGCAAAAAGCTAGTTCAGGGGTGTGATTCCGAATGAAAAGTGTCATTTTCACCCCATATTTCCTTTGGTTTTAGCGTATATATTTCACATATAGGGTCTATCTAGCTCGTAATTGTGCAAAGTCTGTATATTAGATCTTATCACTTGTTTTGCTTAAAATCCACTTCTTGTCACTAATTATTGTGTTTCCTATTTTTCAGGATTTTTCTGGAATTTATGGAGATTTATCGGAAACAAGAAGAAGAGAAGAAGAATTCTGCAATGCCTTCTTTTGTGCAGAAATCTGCTGTTATTCCAATACATATTCCGGCCTCATGATATTTTTCAGTTAAAGTTCGTGAAGTCCTGATTCCAACACATATTTTTTAGAATTTTTGGATGTCGGAGCAATTTACTGCATTTTTTGGAAGACAGGGTGACGGTTCTAAAAATTTCGGGTCTGGAAATTCAGCTTTTCCCCTCTTGTGCAAAATTCTGCTATCATTCAAGTGTATATTCCAGCCTACTGATATTTTTCAGTCGTAGTACACTTTATTACGGTTACATTGCCACTTGGAACGTGTCATTCCAAGGTCGAATGATTTTTCTAGAATTTTTGCAAGACAGGGTGACGGTGCTGAAATTTCTACAGATTTGGGCATTAGTTGCGGGTTTTGGGCACGGATCCGACCCATTAGTGCCGTTTCCAGACCGGAATTTCTGAGCCTATTTTAGGGCTTCTCTCCCTCTATTTCCCTCATTTCACTCTCCTTCTTCTTTGTTCTTAGGGTTAGAGGCCATTGGAGAGGAGCAAGCAAGCTTGGAGGTGCACAATCATTAGAGGGAAAGTTGTATTTTCTTAAGAGAAATCTTTGGTGATCTCTACCCTTTATTTTGTGTATTTGATTTTGGTTATTGTAGTAATATTGGATGATGGTTTTTAGAGATGAAAATGTCTCTTTTATTGCTATGAGTAGCTAGATCTCATTGTGTGTGGTTGTGTGGTGATGTTGCTTGCTTGGGCTATGGAATTTCAATCTTGCATGTTTAAACGTTTATGTGGTAGGATTTTTAGGATATAATTTGAATTAGGGATCATAGTGGGTATCTCTAGAGTAGAGTTTTCCTAGTGGTACCATTCTTGTATGCTTGGTTGTTTATTATCTCAATTTTTCATACCCTACTTTCATTGCACACCAAGTGTTTGTTAAAATGCCACATCCACCGATTGCGCTTTCTTTAGCCGGAAAGACAATTGAGTTATCCTCGGATCGAACCAATATGCTTAGCAACCTTATTCCCACACACCACACAAGCTTCCTCGACTATTTGCCTCTCCGATTCTCGAACCCTAGGATGTTGGTTTGGTAGATGGTCTCACCCACATTTTCATGCGCATTTCCACCGTTAGCTTAGTTGGTTGTAGCTTCGCCTTTATCTCTCCTTATTAATTGAACTTGCGATTGCAAAACGACTTGTCCCCATGATCCGACCCGGTCTCACCAGATATAAATCTATTACTTGAAGTCCTCTTACAGGGAGTAGCGCTCAAGCATCACATACTTGAGACGCGTTCAAGCAGCGGGTCAGACCCGCCAGGTGCGGGTCAGACCCACAAGCCCACTTGGGCCTTTTCTTTTGCTGTTTTTGCGTTTCTGGGCTCGTTTGAGCTCCGATTCAGACGCAGTTTCTTCCTGTGGATTTCTCCGAAAGTCCCATTCGTTCTCATGCATCTTTGTCAATTTAATACCAAGTATTAATTTGTCCCAAATGCTAAACTCTTTAGCTTTAAGTTCACAACTTACTTGTGAGCCAAATTACTCCATTTCATCAAAAGTATTCCTCTTAACATTTTTCCTATTACTAAGACGTGAATACTACTCGGTGTGAGACCCTACAGCCTGACCCTACTACAGGTTGGGACTCGAAATCCCTAAACGACAGTAACCACGACCAGCATGTGTCGTTCATGTTTCGGTGTCATAATTACGTGATAAACTTGTCGACAATAAGTGTTGTCAGGATCACTCTGACCGTGTCCGTGATGAATACCGCATTATTAATCCCTTCATCTTAACTATGTCATGTGTATAGCCTAGGGTATGACAAACTGTCAAATTCACTAGCTAGGACTGGCCAGTATCTTTCGGTCTATGGTACATACATGTTGCACTTCCTACAACATACCTTGACCAAGGTTTTACCAAGAGCCGTACTGAGCCTATGACACTAACTTTCCATTAACAGAAGAGACAAATCCTCTCTTGATCACTACTCACCTCGTACGCTTCAAGTGTCACCTAACCTAAGACCTTTCAGCAAGCCTTGCCTCAAAGCTAGATCAATAGATCTAAGCAACACTGTTCACGCACAGGTTCGTACGGTGATCTCAAGTCCTAAGGACCAACTTGCCTATCGTCGAGAGTTATTAATAGCAATTAGTTAATATTCAACCATTTGATAACTCTTTATTGGGTCGTTCAGTGGACTCATTCTCTAATGAGCACATGTGTCTTGTCTCTGACTACATTAAGTCGCATGATTATGAGATCATCAAGACAAAGACACAATGGTGTGACTAATGTGTCGATATCCTTATCTCGACGCATCTATGACCACGAACGTTTTAAGACTCTAGCTCCTATCGGTCAATCATTTCTCATAATCGCGATCTCTATCTCGAAACATGTATGACCTAACTATGAGTCTAAGGAAATTATCTAAGCAACACATTAATAGAAAATTACTCAGACAATTAATACCTGAAAGCATACTTTCATTCATGAACAAGATGTTTACATAAATTGCCTCGAGGGCATACATCTCTCAACATCTCCCACTTGCACTCGGGCCCATTTATCATGGTATCTCAAACCACATTTACACACTAGTCTCTCCAGACGGTCGCGTGCTAGCACCTTTGTGAATGGATCTACTATGTTGTCTTCTAAACAGACTCTAAGGAGCTCTATGTCTTTCCTCTTCTCAATATCCCGTATCAAATGATATTGTCCAAGAATGTGTCTGGATCTCTTATGGAATCTTGGTTCTTGAACCATACTGATGATTGCATTATTGTCGTAATACAGACGTATTGGATCTTTAACTGCAGACACCATCCCTAACTGGTTTATGAACTTTCTCATCCAGACAGCTTCCTTTGTCGCATCATTGGCCACTATGTATTCGGCCTTTGTTACGAGGTGGAACTCGCGTACAATGAATTTGTATTGAGGGGAACCAAGGGCACGGTGGTTAGGTTGATAAGAGGGTTTAGGTGGGCTATTTAACAAGTGATTAGTGGGGTGAAGAAGCTAGACTTGCCGCCGGGGGTGGCCACGGAGTCATATCTCACCGGACACGGTGGAAGAAGATCGGGTGGCGGGAGCCAAAGGCTGACGTCGACCAAGGGGCGAGCTTTCCTGCACCACGAGCAACTCGTCAGAAGGGCAGGGTTGGGGTCCAACCCTTAGCCCCTCTGATGCCTAAGTCAGTAATAGGACTTAAAACGGGGGCTAGGCACACCGGTCGGACTGAGGGTGTGTCGACCGTACGTGGCGAGCTATAAGTGGGAGAACAAAGATACGGACGACCTTTGCTCTCGTGTGTGAATAATGGATTGAGAGAGAGAATTTGCCAACCCCCCTTCTGTAAGAGGTGAGGGGGTATTTATACCTGATGGGAGATGATTTGGTGGGGCTGACCTGGCATGGCGACTCGACGTGCTGAGCTGGCTCGGCTGTCAGCGAAAGCTTCGGACGAGGGTGTCAGGAACAGGAGTGTCTGCCCCGCTTTTGTCAGACGGTGCAACGGCCCGGGGTGCTTTTGTCAGGGTGTCAGGACCGAAAGCATTAAGTGTCAGGAGGCTCAGCGGCCAGGGGGTGCTTTGTCAGATGGTCGGGCGACGTTAGTGTCAGTCGTGTCCTTGCACTAGGTTGTTTGTCGTGCGTGAGGAATTGAAGATCCGGCGATGCTATCCCCAGCGACGGGGCTCGTGGGGTCCTGCCGGGTCGTCCTGTTCGGGGGTTGTCCGGCCCGGCAGAGAGGGATATGCCCGTGCCTCTGTCAGCATCCCCGTCGGCGCTGTCTGGGCGCTCCCCAGGCGCACTGCCCCTGGCGGGCCGAGCGATAGCGGTTGTACACCTCGGCCGGGAGGGGGGAGCGCTGCGAGGTGCGCCCATTCCCGTGTAGCCTCGGACCTCCGGGACGGTGGTGCTTTCGCAAAGGGATGAGTCAATGAGGTATGTCAGCGGATCTGGGCAGGAGTCGGACTCCCACGATATTTGGGTCGTAACAATTGCCCCCGGCATTCGAGTGCGAGGCGAAAGCCTGGCTTGGCTCGGATGGCGTTACACTACCTCCCTTCTAACATGGTTCGGACTTGGGTCCACGCTCAGGAGTGGCGACGCGGCTCCCGCGGAGTATTGCCCACTGTTGCAGGATCGTGAGATCTCGTCCCGAGTGGGAGCCAAGTGAGGAGGTGGGACACTGCGATTTGGGGAGGGGCATTGCCCCTTAACGACGTGCCATTGTATGTGGCGACTGGGTCGGACTTTGGGGGAGCCCGACTTTTTCGAGAAGGCCATGGTTTTCGTTGTGATGTGTTTACCAGACGTGGTTGTTATTTTTGCGGTGCTTTAGCCGCACTGTGCCTGGTGAAATTCCTATCTGTTGTGCGCTTGGGCTTAGGGTGAGGGGTCCGTAAGGAAGAATATTATTCATCAGCCTTTAGCGGAGATCTAGATGGTATTTACAACAATAGGGCATGTGTGACCAAACCCGTGGTCGGGGCGGGAGGTTGTTTTAACTCGTCGCCCGCTGCATCGGGGTGAGCAGGTCCCTGTTGCGGGGCGGTCTTCCTTTCTACTGACCGCTGAACTCTTTCAGCCTCGCTGTCCGGGGGCGAGCTGACATGCCATGAATCACCGTTTGGCTTCATCGGGGATACAGCCCTGTGGTGACCCCCCTCGGGAGGGTTGACCCTCGTTTGTCGGGTAGATCTTCTTCCTTCCTCTCCCTTGCTTCATCGCGTTATGTCTCGCCGTCGCCGTGCTGGATGGTTGCCCGGCCTCGCCGGGGATTCCGTACCTGGAGGAGGTGGAGGACGAGGTGGAGGTGGTAGCGTTGCCCTCCGGAGGGGGAGTCCGGTGGACCGGCCTCACGGGGAAGGTTGGGTGCAGGCAGGTGGGTCGTGGGGAGACCCGTTGGGGGTTTCCACCCTCACACCTGGCAGGGATCGCCGTGGGGTGGATGTTAATTGGGGTGTGGCGGCCCGTTGCTAGCCTTCCGGACCTGCTGTCTCGTCTGGTTAAGAGCAGGAGGAAGGTTGGCAGGCGGGGCCTCCCATGTGTAAGGGGAATATCCTATCAGAGGTCTCAGAGTGGAGGCGGTCACCGGTGGGGGAAGTGAGGCCCGTCGGTGGATATCGGCCTTCTCCGTAGCTCGGTGGGGTGTCCAGGGCTTTTTCATACCCGGTGTGAGGGGATGCGATTCCCTCTCGTGTATCTTCTCCTCCCCCCCCCCTAAACTCTGGAGGGGGGGGTACTTATAGAGGGATTTTGAGGAAGGGTTTGCCTTGGATAATGTGAGGGACTAGTGCCATTAATGGGCTCTGCCAAATAACGCGCTTTGGGAACCGTTTTTTCCTGGCGGCACCTGCCACGGTTCGTCTGTCCTGGCCTCTTGGGGGGCGTGTTGCTGCTGATGGCGTGTTTTCCACGCGTCCTTTTGTTTCGTCGAGTCGCATCGTGGTGCTGCCTTATCGAGACCAGCCGTATACCCGACAGGCATTGTTTCACGGTTTCTAGCTTGCGACCGGTCCGCCCCAGTTTACGTGTCCTTGTCCTTATTCCCAGGATTAAGTTTTCGAGGCTCGTGGGCCTAATCTGGCGGGGGAATCTAGATGTGGTTTGGGAGGCCGGCCCCGGGTAGTTGGTCGCTGTGCGGTCCGAACCGGGTAGCCCCTACCGAGGCGAGCGAGTCGTCACTGGAAAGTCGGTCTTTGCCGTGTTTTATCGCTGGTGTTACCTATTTTGTTTGCTTGCGTGAGTACACAATTACTCCCCCCAATATTCCCTTGTCCGAGAGTGCGAGGTTTGGGTGAAGGGGATGTTGATGGTCTATGTGTTGTCTTTGGGCGGGACGGGGAATCACCGGATAAGTTCAGGATGAGACATGCCACCCTATCATGAACAGGAGCTACCCCCCGTATGGGCGACCCCTGGGTGTCCGTCACCAGTGGATTTAGCCTCGGGCAGAAGTGGCCCCGCAGGGCGGGCCTCAATTCAACCCTTTTCCCTTTGACTGAAAGGTATCGCGGATTTTAGTTGGCGAGGGGTCTCGGTTTGAAGCGTAGTATCGGGGGGTTCGAACTGCTGGTGTGAACTTACTGGGCGTCCTAAGCTAGTATGGGGGGAGTGCGATGCTCCGTTCCTACTTTCCCCGCCGTGAGGGGTGGTTCCGTTTCGTGAGCTCACCCGGCCCTTGGCAGGGGGATCGCTTCATGCTATGGCATTCTCAGAAAGTTAAAGCGACTTTGCTAAGAATGAATGTTTTCATTTAAATTTACAAGAACTCTTCTATGGTTCGTACACGAGTACTTAGATTATCGCCCGTTGGGGGGGGGGTAAGATCCGGCCCTGGGGCGGGCTATGGAGCTGTCCTCGCCTGCGGTGAACAACCTCAGGATTTAGGGGTTACCCTCTGCCGGGTGGGCCTTTTTAACATCAGTTGTTATTGGCGCCTAGGTGAGCGTCCGCCCTCTGTGCTGACGGGTTGCAAGATCTCCTTGGCCAGGTGGATGCGGTAGGGAAGCTGTCTTGCTGTGGCGTTTGTCCCGGGGGGGATCCTGACGATCGGGACGCCTCCCCTCCATTGCTTTGTCATCTCCCTCCACGCCTCGCGGTTTGGGTTTGAGGGCGGGGGGAGATCTTAACAATCGGGCCGCCTCCCCTCCACACCTCACGGTTTGGGTTTGAGGGCGGGGTTCGGGTCCCGATTGTGCTGGGGCGGGCTGACACGCCATGACTTGCCTTTTGGGCTCGTCGGGGATGCAGCCTTGCCAAGGTCCCCGTCCGGAGGTCGACGGCGAGGAGGTACAGGCCTGCAAGCCCGCGGGGCTTTTGCCTTTCCTGCCGGCGGGGAGCGGATGCCTACCTTTCTCCGACTCGTCCTGTTTAGACCAGACGGAGGAGTGAAAGGTGGATTTCCCTTGTGTAAGTGGAATATCCTATTGGCGATCCGTTTGTAAGGGGAATATCCTATCGGAGGTAGTGGAGATGTAGCGACCGCCGCCCAGGGAGGAGGGAACCACTGGTGGCCGGTGACCTCCCTTTTGTTAGGAAGAGACGTCTCGACCCGTTTCCTAGCGGGTTGGGGGTGTCGGTACCGATTTCTCATATCTTTCGACTCTTTGTTCTTTTCCCTTTCAGGAGGGTGAGTGGTGTCTTTATAGGGGGATTTTGTTGAACGTTTCCCCCGTAATTATTGCGATGAGCTGGTATTATTAATGGGCTCCTCGGAATCACACCTGTTGGAAACCGCTTTTGCCAGGTGGCGCTTAGGGAACCTCTTTTGGAGTGTAACATTAATGGTGGCATATTTCCCGAGCGTCCTTTCGTTTCGTCGAGTCACATCGGGACCGCCTCCTCGGTAACTGATGCCTCGTTTGTTCCGGTTTATGTGCCCTTGTCCTCCTTCCCGGGTTCGACTTTTCAAGGATCAAGGGTCTACCAAGTCTGGGGTGTGGTTACGCGGCGAGGCCTATGCCCTGCCCCAGAGGTCTTGAGGAGGGGAGCGGGCGCGTAGCCCGGCCCGTGCCCTTCTCTGGTTTGGGTGGCTAGGGTTGGCCCTGCCCCAGAGGTCTTGAGGGGGGGAGCGGGCGTGTAGCCCGGCCCGTGCCCTTCTCTGGTTTGGGTGGTTAGGGTTGGCCCTGCCCCAGAGGTCTTGAGGGGGGGAGCGGGCGCATAGCCCGGCCCGTGCCCTTCTCTGGTTTGGGTGGCTAGGGTTGGCCCTGCCCCAGAGGTCTTGAGGGGGGGGAGCGGGCGCGTAGCCCGGCCCGTGCCCTTCTCTGGTTTGGGTGGCTACGGTTGGCCCTACTCCAGAGGTCTTGAGGGGGGGAACGGGCGCGTAGCCCGGCCCGTGCCCTTCTCTGGTTTGGGTGGCTAAGGTTGGCCCTGCCCCAGAGGTCTTGAGGGGGGGGGGGGGGGGGGGGGGGCGGGCGCGTAGCCCGGCCCGTGCCCTTCTCTGGTTTGGGTGGCTAGGGTTGGCCCTGCCCCAGAGGTCTTGAGGGGGGGAGCGGGCGCGTAGCCCGGCCTGTGCCCTTCTCTGGTTTGGGTGGCTAGGGTTGGCCCTGCCCTAGATGTCTTGAGGGGGGGAGCGGGTGCGTAGCCCGGCCCGTGCCCTTCTCTTGTTGGGTGGTTAGGGTTGGCCCTGCCCCAGAGGTCTTGAGGGGGGGAGCGGGCGCGTAGCCCGGCCCGTGCCCTTCTCTGGTTTGGGTGGCTAGGGTTGGCCCTACCCCAGAGGTCTTGAGGGGGGGAGCGGGCACGTAGCCCGGCTCGTGCCCTTCTCTGGTTTGGGTGGCTAGGGTTGGTCCTGCCCCAGAGGTTCAAAGGTTCACGCTGAAACACTTATGTGGAAACAACAATGTTGGGGAAAGCGGGTAGATGTGTATCTCATATATATAAAAGAAAAACTCACAACTATTGGTAGAACTTTAGCAGGTGCTTTGCATTCCAAGGATGGGCCAGCTCATTCCCATCTGGGGTTGCCAAGATGTACGTGGCTGGTCCGACGATATCGATGACCTTGTAGGGCCCTTCCCATTTGGCGGCCAGCTTCCCCCGCAGGGCGGTCTCGGGTCTGAAGGTGGCATCTCGGAGGACCAAGTCACCGCTCCTGAAAGTCCGCTGCTTTACCCAGGAGTCGTAGTGTCGCACCATCCTCTGGCTGTGCTTGACGAGGCTCATCAGGGCCCGGTCTCTTACCACGTCTATCAATTCAACACTGAGGCCGAGTCCCTCCCCATTGATCTCTTCGTCGAAGAGTTTTAGTCGGAGCGTTTCTTCTCCAATTTCCACGGGAACGACCGCCTCCGATCCGTATGCCAGCATGTGCTGGCTTTCTCCTGTCGAGGCCTTGTGGGTGGTGCGATAGGACCATAGGATTCCCGGTAGCTCGTCGACCCATGCCCCAAGGGCGACGTCCACTTTTTTCTTCATATGGTTCAAGATGCATTTATTCGCGACCTCCTCCATTCCGTTGCACTACGGGTGGGCGACTGACGCGAAATGGAGTTTGATCCCCCAGCCCGAACAGAAGTCACGGAAGCCTTCGCAATCGAACTGCCTTCCATTATCCATGACTATCGAGCGGGGTATCCCGAAGCGACATATAATGGATTGCCAGATAAAGCCCTTCATGCCCGTCCACGTGATATGCGCTAGCGGCTCTGCCTCCACCCACTTCGTGAAGTAGTCCACGGTGACGACTAGATATTTCCTTCCCCCGGAGGCCTTCGGGAAAGGCCCAAGGATGTCGAGTCCCCATTTGGCGAATGGGACCGGGCTCACAATGGGCATCAAGTTGGCCGGAGGTGCGGTCGTCCGTCGGCAGAATTTCTGGCATGCCTCGTACCTCTTGACGTATTGTACCGCATCCCGGATCATTGTCGGCCAATAGTACCCCTGGCGCATTATTTTTTGGGCGATGGTGCGACCGCCATGGTGGTTCCCACAGAAGCCTTCGTGCACTTCGTGGATGACTTGCTCAGCATGCTCCGGGCCCAAGCACTTTAGATAGGACAGGACGTCGAAGTTGGCACGGCGGAGGTGGTACATCACTCCACCAAGGAGTACAAATGATAGGGCCTGCCTCTCTACCTTTTTAGCCAGCATCCGCTCCTCGGACAGGTCCCCTGTCTCCAAGTACTTCATAATGGAGGTCATCCACGTCGTCACCGTGCCCGCACACATCAGTTCTTCTTCGTCAATGGTTGGGGTCAATAGGCTTTCGACGTAGATGGCCTTCCCGATCTCGGCCGCAGAGGAGGAGGCTAGCTTAGACAGGGCGTCCACCCGAAGGTTGTTGGAGCGGGGCAGGTGCTGGATGTCTGCCTTCTTGAACTTGCGGAGCTCGATCTGGATGCTTTTAAGGTAGCGCTTCATCGTTTCTTCTCGGGCCTCGAAGCTTCCTTGGATTTGTTGGATGACGAGCCGTGAGTCACTAAGGAGCAACACGTTCGTCGCCCCCACCGCCATACTGAGCTTCAACCCGTTGACCGCAGCCTCGTATTCCGCGACATTGTTGGTTGCCAGGAAGTTGAAGCGTAGGGCGTATTCCAACGAGAACCCGTCGGGGGTTTGAATGACGAAACCCGCCCCCGTCCTGGATCCCGTCGCGGAGCCATCGACGTGGATGGTCCATAATTCATCCACGTCCATCCGGGAGGGCTTTGAGGGTTCGCCCCCCGGTCCCCCGCGGGGACGTGGTTGCCGATGGGGGCTCTGGTTGGTCCCCCGGAGCGCCCCCTGCGGTGCATTCTACTACGAAGTCGGCCAGCGCCTGGCCCTTGATCGTCGTCCGGGCTTTGTATGTTATGTTGAACTCGCTGAGCTTGACACTCCAGTTGAGCATCCTCCCTGACCGCTCCAACCTCTTCAGGTTTTTCTCGAGGGGCATGTCGGTGTGGACGGCGATGGGATTGGCCTAGAAATATGGTCGGAGCTTTCGGGCTGTGGTGATTAGGCAGTAGGCGGCTCTCTCGATGGGACTGTAGCGAGTCTCTGCCTCCCGGAGGATCCGGATGGTGTAGTAAACAGGGCGCTGCACCCCCCTTCCTCCTTGATCAAGACGGAACTAACGGCCTCTTCGTTGGTTGCCAAGTACAACCCTAGGGGTTCGCCTTCTTCCGTTGTATGTGGCCAGGTGGGGGGGTTTGAACCTTACTGGCCTCGGGGCGGACGTGATCCACCGTGCAAGCGGCGTGGCCTCCTCCGGGTAGGTAAGGCGCTCGGGCGCATCCCCTCTCCGCCGTTTGGGGGTCTGGCTCCGGTCGCGCCTCGGCCGCCGACGGTCCTCCCGCCCCGGAGAGTAGCATGACGGTCGCCTGGCTGGGCTCCTTCCCTGGGTCGAGGATTCGATGGGTTGCGGGCTACGGTTCTCCCAGTACCATCGCCCTCCGGCCGCCTCCCCCCGGGTCTCCATCCGCTCCTGATTCTCCCTCAGAAGCCTTTCGCGCTCGGCGGTGAGGAAGCGTAGTTGTCGACAAATGGCTTCCTCATGCAGGCGATCGGGGGAGTGGTGCTAGCGAGGCGGACTCCCTCCTCCCGGTGGGGACCTGGCCAACAACGGGCCCCGCCCGTCCCCGAGCAGTCGGCCCGTCGCCGTCACCTCCGGGATTTCACGGTTGCCTTCGTTCTCCCTCCTTAGCCTTTCGCGCTCCGCGATGATGAAGCGGAGCTGGTGGCAGGCGGTTTCTTCGTCCTGGTAGGCCCGCCGGGCGGTCTCGGCCGCTTCGTCCAAATGCCTTTGCGCGGCGGCCGCCTCCTCTCGGCGCCTCCACAGCCGCGCGACCTCCATTTCCTCTTCCAGGAGCTTCTGCTGGGCCACAACCTCCTTGGCGAGCCCCCTGTCTCCCCCTCCTCCTCGAACTGAGAATGGAGATTTCGTCTCACGTTCGGGGGCTCCGAGGGGCCGGGCGGTGGCTCCGCTCCCGCCGCCGCGTAGCTTCCCATCGCCTGAGTAACGGCCTCGAAGCTCTTCGGGATTGCGCGGGCCGAGGTATGGTCTGTCTCGGCGCCCATCCTCGAAGGGGGGTCGGGCGCTGGGGTGATTAGTAAAGAGAGTGGCTCCTGACCCACGGGATCCTTGCCGTGGTCAGGGTTCCGAGTGATCGGCATGGAGTCTAACAAGGGTGTGACCCTTCGTTCCCACAGACGACGCCAATTGTTACGAAGTGGAACTCGCGTACAATGAATTTGTATTGAGGGGAGCCAAGGGCATGGTGGTTAGGTTGATAAGAGGGTTTAGGTGGGCTATTTAACTAGTGATTAGTGGGGTGAAGAGGCTAGACTTGCCGCCGGGGGTGTTCACGGAGTCATATCTCACCGGACACGGCGAAAGAAGATCGGGTGGCGGGAGCCAAAGGCTGACGTCGACTAAGGGGCGAGCTTTCCTGCACCACGAGCAACTCGTCAGAAGGGCATGGTTGGGGTCCAACCCTTAGCCCCTCTGATGCCTAAGTCAGCAATAGGACTTAAAACAGGGGCTAGGCACGCCGGTGGGACTGAGGGTGTGTCGACCGTATGTGGCGAGCTATAAGTGGGAGAACAAAGATATGGACGACCTTTGCTCTCGTGTGTGAATAATGGATTGAGAGAGAGAATTTGCCAACCCCCCTTCCGTAAGAGGTGAGGGGGTATTTATACCTGATGGGAGATGATTAGGTGGGGCTGACCTGGCATGCTGACTCGATGTGCTGAGCTGGCTCGGTTGTCAACGGAAGCTTCGGACGAGGGTGTTAGGAACAGGAGTGTCTGCCCCACTTTTGTCAGACGGCGCAACGGCCCGGGGTGCTTTTGTCAGTGTGTCAGGACCGAAAGCATTAAGTGTCAGGAGGCTCAGCGGCCAGGGGGTGCTTTGTCAGATGGTCGGGCGGCGTTAGTGTCAGTCGTGTCCTTGCACTAGGTTGTTTGTCGTGCACGAGGAATTGAAGGTCCAGCGATGCTATCCCTGGCAGCGGGGCTCGTGGGGTCCCGCCGGGTCGTCCTGTTCGGGGGTTGTCCGGCCCGGCAGAGAGGGATATGCCCGTGCCTCTGTCAGCATCCTTGGCGGCGCTGTCTGGGCGCTCCCCCGGCGCACTGCCCCTGGCGGGCTGAGCGATAGCGGTTGTACGCCTCGGCCAGGAGGGGGGAGCACTGCGAGGTGCGCTCATTCCCGTGTAGCCTCGGACCTCCGAGACGGCGGCGATTTCGCAAAGGGATGAGTCAATGTGGTATGTCAGTGGATCTGGGCGGGAGTCAGACTCCCACGATCTTTGGGTCGTAACAGCCTCCATCGTAGAGTCTGCAATAGTGTCTTGCTTGGAACTTCTCCAACTGATTGTTCCTCTGTTGAGAGTGAAAATATATCGAGAGATCAATTTGCTATCATCTTTATCACTTTGAAAGATGGAATCTGTGAAGACTTCAACCTTGAGCTCTTCACTTCCATAATTCAAGACCAAGTCTTTAGTCCTTCGCAAGTACTTAAGAATTGCATTGAGGCTTTCCAGTGTTCTTCTCCAGGGTTAGACTGATATCGACTTACTGCACCTAGTGCATAAGCGACATCAGGTCTGGTACGATCATGAAATACATGATAGATCCCACAATCGAAGCATATGGGATCTTACTCATGCGTCCCTTTTCTAAGTCAGTTTTTGAAGACATCTTCTTGGAAAGGTTTATTCCATGATTGGCTGGTATAAAACCACCATTACCATTTTCCATGCTAAAACATTTTAGCACAGTGTCAATGTACCTGTCTTGGGACAAACATAGTATCCGTTTAGATCTATCTCTATAGATCTATACACCTAGTATGTAGGATGTTTCTCCCAAGTCTTTTATGGAGAAGTTAGTTGATAGACATTCCTTTACAGACTTCAACATCCCTATGTTCTTGCCTATTATAAGAATATCATTCACGTATAGTACGAGGATGACTAAAGAGTTTTCACTGGTTTTCTTATAAATACATGGATCATCCTCATTTTTGACAAAACCAAACTCTTTGACTGTTTTGTCAAAATGGATGTTCCAGCTTCTTGATGCCTGCTTAAGTCCGTAGATATACATATGCAGTCTACACGCTTTTCCTTGACTCCCACTAACTTCGAAACCTTCTAGCCGAGTCATGTAAATCTGCTCCTCTAAATCACCATTTAGAAAAGCAGTCTTTACATCCATTTGCCAGATTTCATAGTCATAATGGGCGGCAATAGCGAGTATGATTCGGATAGACTTTTGCATGGTGACTGGTGAGAAAGTCTCGTCATAATCTATTCCTAGAATATGACGATAACCTTTCACAACCAGCCTAGCCTTGTACGTTTCTATCTTTCCATCTGCACCAATCTTCTTCTTGAAGATCCATTTGCAGCCAATTGGACACTTCCTTTGGGCACGTTTCTAAGGTCCATACCTCATTTACGTGCATGGATTCAATTTCAGACTTCATTGCATCTAGCCATTTATCAGAGTCTCTACTCTTAATGGCATCTTGGAAGCTAATAGGATCATCATCTAATATGACGATATCCTCAACCCCTCCATCTACGAGAAAACCGTAGTACCTATCAGGGGCTCGATGAATCCTATCAGACCTCCTAACGACTAGTTGGGAGACTTCGAGTTCTGATTCTCCCAGTGGTTCCGACACATGTTCTTGTGTTAGTTCTCCTTCTGAGCTTTGTCCAGATCTACCGCCTAGCCATCAGCTTCCTTCATAAGGAATTCCTTTTCTAAAAAGGTGGCATGTTTGGAGACAATAATCTTTTGTGTCTCCAGATGGTAGAAGGTGTACCGTAATGAATGTCTTGGGTAACCAATTAACTTACACAAAATAGATCTATCTTCAAGTTTGTCTGGATTATGCCTTTTGACGTATGCAGGACAACCCCATAGACCTTAAATGATTAAGGCTGGGTTTCTTGCCGCTCCATATCTGATTTGGTGTCGTTGGCACAGATTTTGATGGAACCTTGTTGAGAATGTAGATAGCAGTTTCTATGGTGTAGCCCTAGAGGGAGGTGGGTAACTCAGCTTCACTTATCATAGATCGTACCATGCCTAACAAAGTGCGATTTCTCCTCTCTTACACACTGTTATGTTGAGGTGTGTAAGGAGGCGTGACCTGAGAGAGAATCCCATTCTCTTTTAAATATGTAAGAAATTCATGGCTCAGGTATTCTCCTCCTCGATCAGATCGAAGGATCTTAATACTCTTGCCAGTCTGTTTTTCAACTTCGTTATTGATCGGGCCGAAACTAACTCCGAAACGATGTCCTCTAACCGCAAGTGCACAGTATAGTGGCAATCGGGTATCGAACACGGGGAAGCGGTGCTATACTACCTATATACTCCTAGGTTGAGTTAGACTTGCAGGTTTATTAGTGGATATGGAATATGGAATGTTATAATGGTGATGGAGGCGAAGGTCGTGTCACTCGATATCGCAAACAAGAGATTTCACACAATATAAAAGAATAAAATATAAAAAGACTAAGGCCTTAGGACTCGCTACTAGGATCGTCGGATGTCGACGCTAGGCTAGGACTCTTACGTTGCATTGTTTTTATTGGGGATTGTAGCATCTAGGAAGTGAATTCATGCGTCTGGGCATCATGAATCTAACATATCGTGCTAACCCCACTCTCACGATAGGCACATACGATACGTGCATTAAGGATCTAAATAATCTCACCATTCTCGTGGATCGAATGCTCTCAACTCATACCACTCTCGAGGGTTAGAGTTTCGAGGTATTTTGGTGGCTCTCATTGATGCAATGGCGGTAGCTGTTAATTAGTGATATAGTTCGTCGGTGGATCCCATCAAGCCACGAACCGGGCATGGTCACGAGCCTCGGTTGAATCCACTAACTCCCTAATTAAATCCATAGGATACTCCTTAAGCTAATCGATACACCGACCGTGGGCACGATCTCAGTACGAGTCTTCCTAGGGATATGGTTGGATCAACCAAAATACAACCCCTTTTATATCCAACGCATCATAAAAATCCTATCTTTGCATCTAGATCCTAAAATCCTAGGGCTAATCTATTAGCCGTAGAAAATATTATTCAAGTATAGCAAACATTATGAAAACAATAGAGATCATTGCTAGCATCATAGAAAAACAATAATAAGAACTGAAATAAAATTAGAGAGATAAAATACTTAGCTTGATACAAGAGAAGGGGGTTATGGCATAGCCTAACTCCTAAAAGATCGTCTCCCAAAATTTGATAGATCTAACTAAAAAACTCTCCAAAAAAGTTCACCCTAATGAAGGCTACAATTCAAATATATATCCCCTTCTAAACCCTAGCATACAACCCAAAAAAACCCTCTCCAATTCGTGCCCAAAGCAAAATCCGGACGCAACTTAAGTTCTAGGCCCACAGCGACTCGGGTCGAGTAGGTGACTGCTCGATCAAGTTGTCAGAAGTCTGGATCCATTGCCCAAAACGTCGCTCTGCCTGCTTGGACCGAGTAGGGTCTGCTCGGACGGAGTAGGTAGCTCTTGGTCGAGTAAGTGGCTGCTCGGTCGAGCCGTCAGAAGTCTGGATTCATTGCCCAAAATATCGCTCTGCCTACTGGGACCAAGTAGGGTCCTGCTCGGTCGAGTAGGTAGCTGCTCGATCGAGTAGGTAGTTATTCAGTCGAGTAGGTCGTTGCTCGGTCGAGTAGGAGGTCAAGAACAGATTTCAGCACTGCAGCATCAGCTTGCAGAAATTCTCCAGAGCTCATCCGACCTCCAATTGGTGCGTTCTTAGTGGCATTGGAACCATCTTGAAGTCCACTATCTGGGACAAATATCAGTAAATTAATGAAAAATCTCAGGTGATAGCAGATTTGAAAAGAGTGCACGACTACCCTGTTTCCAGCACTTCGGGTCGCTCGATTCCTTCACCGCATCATAGCTTGATCGAGCGACCTGGAATCCATGAGTCATGGTACTATAGAACCATGCTTTCTTCATTCTCCTCTTCTTTGCTTCTTTTCTCTTACCCCTTCCTTTCTCCCTAGCAGCTTTGAGTCACCGAAGCACGCGCTCTGTCCTCTAATATACTCCAAATTGCTCGATATTCCCTGAAATACAACCAAACGCTCTTAAAGTATAATAGTTCCAATTATGAGCGTAAAAGCGTATGAAATTTGTAATTAAGCAATTATTTTGGCGTGTAATCATATAGATAAAACATGGAATATAATGACACATCAAAATCCCCCAAGCTTACCTCTTACTCGTCCTTGAGGAAGACTAATAAGAAGCGAACACGGGAGAGGAATACAATGGAGATGTGAGGCGGTGTCATGTAATGGAGACAACGGGTTCAATCTTAAATTCAGAAAATACAAGAACCCAAGGTATGCAAGATCTCGTGAACACACGTCAATATAAAATTAGAACACATATACACAACAAATAATTAAATCTCTCTCAAATTAAAATAACGTGGATTTCAATAAATGTAATGAACTTGATAAGTGATAAAATAAGAGTAGAGTTATATCATATCATAATTTATCATGCAATATACTAAGTTCACAGAAATGAAACCAATGTCTACAACTCATTCTCTAAGCAGTATAATATGTCATGATCAAACGTTTTCAAGCATGCGTGGTATTTTGTTATGCTTCATGGAATGAATTTAGCAAATTCAATCAAGGTAAGGCATCACTACACTACGACCATTTCAAGACTCCTAGAATCCATCAACTTTGCCATGTCTTTGTTCTATATAGAACTGGAGATAAGGATATGGGATTTAGGTACTTTTATATTGTTTTTGGCTATATGAATATTTCATATGCATTTTTCTTTCTTTGTATACACGAGATAACTCAATATATACAAAAAGCGGCCTATGCATCTCAGACCAGACGGTCTTAGGGCATTGAGTTAAGAAGACCCCCTAGGGCCTTTTATTCAGGATATTTGTTTGATTTTTGCATTTTTGGGATTTTGCAAACTCACGTAAACGCGATGAAATGCAAAACATGATCAAAGATTATTTATTGGCTATTCACAAAAAAAGTAAAAGCATAGAATCTAGACATTGCTCGGTTTTAGGAATCCTAATCATCACTACTTTGGTTGTCGTGGGGTTATCCTATCTCTTTTGTATCACTAAACATCCATAAAGCAATAGAATTATCAATCAAATCATGCAGGAGTCAAATGATTTTCAGATTTGATTCATTCATTTTTAGCTTAACTGTTTCGAGAATATGGTTGTGAAACTATATATGGATTCTACTATGAAAAAGCATATTAACAAAGATACACTAATCAAGGAATCGAACTCTTATCTAACAGATATCAAAGTTCATAAAAAAATAAATCCACGATATTTCATAGAAAATGAAGCATTTGAGACATAAATATAGAAGTGAACACGGTTCATATGGAAATTTCGAAGTGTGTTTCACGATGAAGCAAAGTGCGTGCACTATGTATCCCCCAAGCTTAAACATCACATTGTCCTCAATGTGTGTATGATATAAATAGAGAATAACGACAAGATAGGGGGGCCACTCAACAAAATAGTCTCTCTCCTTCAAGCTTAAACATCACATAAAAATTGGGGAGAGTGGCGAAATAAGCGCCAAATACAAGGATGTGCATGTATGATAAATAGTGGGTTGGGTGCAAAAGATAATTAAGCCATCATATGGGGTGAATTTCTTAAACTAAGAAAGCATATAAAATCATATATGGTCCTCTCGCTGCCGAGAGTATTCGTGATTATTTAAAGCATAAAATACTACACTACTGGATTGATATCACCTATAGCAAAAGGTGGATCCAGTATATTTACTGGTGCAGGCAACTGCTCCAACTGCTCCTTCCGTGGCTCCGCTAGGTGCATGTGTCTATAGACTCCATCAGATTCCAGCAATGCGGCTCCCAGCATCTCTCCAAGGACTCCACTTGTACCCTGCAAGAGATAAGCCACATCAATCTGATGTGGATAATTCTTCCCCAAAATAAATGTATTCCAAAGAGGATCATCAACATAAGTATTTAAAATTAAAGACGGTTGACGACACTTTCCTGGAAATAAATCTCTACTCTCGTGCAACACGTCGATCAACTCTTCGTTGTTTGCCTCAGGTTGTTCAGGTAGCTTTGGCATATAAGTATGGATCTCTGACACGCCTGCAATCTACACCTAGGATCCACCTGGCAGTGTCACGATCGCCAGGCGTGATATGGCTCCTAGGCTACGACTTCGGGTTCAATCCGCAAGCGGATGGTGTCGAGTTATAGTATAAAAGATAGACGAATCCCACAGGGACGGTGATAGTGTGTGGTAATCTCAGTCTATTTCTAAATCTAGAAGTAATGTAGTGGTCGGAGTGAGAATGAATTGGGTTGATTTTTTGTTGCTGTATAATATAATAAAAAGAACTAGGGCTTTAGGGGTCGCCGCTGGGATCGTTGGGGGTTGATGTTAGATAGGATCCCCTCATTGCATTGGGGTTAGGGAATTAATTCCCCCAATTCGTACCACTCTCGTGGGTTAGAATTACGGGGTATTTCGGTGGCTCTCGTTGATGCAATGGCGGTAGCCGTCAACGTAGCATTATAGTTCGTCGACGGATCCCTTCAGGGCACGAGCCGGGCATGGTCGCGTGCCTTGATTGGATCCATCGATTTCCCTATTCGAATCCCTAGATACCCCTTAAGTACATCGATTCCACAGACCGTGGGCATGATCTCAGTACGGGTTATCTACGGATTCGGTAGGATCTACCGGAATACAACCATAAATCCCTAATTCAACATTGGGATCCAGATCTACATTTTCCCCATAAAATCCTAGGGTTCACCCATCAACCCTAGAATAGATCTACTCACTCATGATGATCGAAACGCACAAAAATATCGATTTCGCGGAAGAAAAAATCTTAACAATTAAGAGATTAGGGCTGAAATAAACTTACAGCGAGAACGAACAAAGAACAGATCCAGAAAAGAACAATAAACGCTAATCTTCAATAATCGATCCAGAAGTTTACTTCAGAAATAAATCCCAATATCCATACAAACACGATCGTTGGAGCTCTCCAAAAAAAAATCCTAAAAACAAAACTCAGAATGACCCCCTCAACTCTGAGCCCGCAGTCGCGAGCTTCAGCTGCCCCAAATCGCGTGCATCGCGCGTTCAAAAAAATCTTCCAAAAATTCCACAGGAAGTGTCGACCGAGTAGGTGACTCGGCCCGAGTCGGAGCTGCTCGGCCAGTGGTTCGGCCCGAGTCTGTGAGTTGCTCGGCTCTGAAATGGACCTACCCGGGCCGAGTAGATCTGCTCGGCCCAAGTTGGATTGACTCGATCGGTTACTCGGGCTGTGCTCCTGGGCCTACTCGGGGCATGCAATATGTGGTTGCTCGGCCGAGCAGATGAGTTGCTCGGCCCGAGTCCGTCGTATCCTCTGCTTCTCCAAAATGTCATGGCTCGGTCCGAGCAGCTTGCTGCTCGGTCCGAGTATTTTTCTGGAAAACTGAAGTGCTGCAGCAGATCTCTCTCTCTGTCTGCTCTCTTTCTCCTTCTTCTCTTCTTCCTCTCCTCCAACAGCTCCGAGAACACGGCAAACTCCTTCAGAGCCCTGCCATCAGGCTCATGAGCACGTCAGATGTGTCCATACCCAGGCGGGGGTCCAAATCTCTCCAAAATCCCTGAAAACTCAAAATATACTACGAAACTCGAAATATCGTCAGAAATACCAAAATCGCAGTAAAAAGTGGGATTTGGACGCGGGGATGACATGCAATGCGATGGAAATATGATATGAAAATGATGTAAAATATGGATACATCAAAATCCCCCAAGCTTACCTCTTACTCGTCCTCGAGGAAGACGAATAATCGGTACGCCGAGAGGAAAACAAAATGAAAATATGAAAATGAAAACAAAAAGAAGTGAAAAACAAAAAGAGAGAAATAAGAGAGAAGTGCTAAGGATGATCGGTCAGATCTCAGGTCTAAAAAATCTATCACGATGCTCTGAATGCTAAACATGCATGCTATTGGTAATTTCAAGCTTTATATATCATATGTCATGCCATGCAGGCAAAGAATAGGGATCTACTGAAATAACACCGTCAAATCCTATCAATCTCATGCAATCCCTGGAGTCTAGTATAAAGTAGTTGACAACGCCCTTTCAATCATAGATACACAAGGAGCACAAAATATTCACGCAACATGCAATAGAGAATAGAAAGATCATGCCATTCATATATTCAAATTGATATGTGAAAAATCCCCAAAACTAAAGTAATTCATAAAGTTTGGGTTTTATTAAATCTCCTCGACGTGCACCGTCTCCACTCTAATGTCAAGCTCACTCATATGATCAGTTGTTTTACCCCCCCAAGCTTAGCTTGAGGCATTGATCGGAGCCCGGATGCACACCCGGGCACGCGACTCGCTAGTCTTACCGCAAGCGCATGGTGTAGTGGCGAGCGGGTATCGAATACAGGGAGGCCTAATGACGGTGTCCTCTTCAATCCATCTGGCTATAGGAAAAGTCGGGAGATGTTCGCTATAAAGCGGTCACAGTCGTTCAATTGTATAAAAGAAATATCAAATTAATAAAAACGCCTAGGGGTAGGAAATCCCCGTTACAAACCGTATCTCGTCATTGTGATTTGTAGGTGTCACAATTGCTAGACTTGAAATTCAGGTGAACTAGTTGCAACTAAATGTAAAACCAAGCTCACGCTCTCGCGCTATTGCTGGTCTATAGCAAACCTAGGGTAGGATCTAATCTCTTGCAAACCCTAACCTAAGCAAGCTATCGTGAAGAACAACATCATCGTTCAATCGCATCTCGAGCCCACTCTCGTGCAAACTCGAGCTACGACCTAGGTTAGGATAGTTCCTACCCGTCCAATCTCTTGCAAACAGGTATTGGTATAGAATTGCAATCGAAAACCCTAGTTTCGGTCCAATCTCTGGCAAACCGATTCCGGAGAAATTCAATTGCAACCCAATTCGAATTTCTAAGGCTTCCTATCGAGTTGGGATCCAATCTCTTGCAAATCCCAATCGGTATGAATCCCTAGCTATCCGTAATAAATCGATCCCAAACTAACCCTAATCAATTCTAGCAATAATTTCACCAATTCATCATAAATCAGAAATAGGGTTCGTAGGGTTCATCCCTACGCCCTAAGACGATAAAACTACTCACAATTCATAATAAAATTCAATAGAAATTCACAAATAAAATCAATAGAATTCATAGCAATAATCAATATATCAATAAAAATGGAGTTTTTGATAGGGAGAGAGACAAACCAATGAAGAACCAATAGCATCCAACAAAAATAACACTTTTCTCTCCTCCCTAAAAGCTAAATCTAATTCCTAAAAAAGTAATCTAAAAAAGGCTGCAAAAAGTTCTGAAAAAGCTCTCTAAACTAGGTTAAAAACTGGGGTTAAATACCCCCCAAAATCGCCCAAAACGCTATGACGAAAATGCCCCTGCGCAGCCTCAGAATCGCAGTTTACGCTACAGGCAGCACGGCTCACTCGGCCGAGTGACAAATGTCATTCGGCCGAGTGACAAACCCTGATAATTTCCAGTAAGTTCGGACTTTTGGGGGTCGGCTCCTCGGGAGTCACTCGGCCGAGTGACTTTCTTTGCTTCGGCCGAGGGGACTTCTTCACTCGGCCGAGTCGAAACTCGGGATTCGACTGACAATTTACAGTAACTCTGGACTTCTGCTTGCCATTGTCTTCATGCCACTCAGGCGAGTGGTGTCTCCGTGGTTCGGCCGAGTGGACTGGCAATGCTCGGCTGAGTGCATGTTGATACTCAGTCTTCTGCGTGTCCGATTTGTCCGACCGAGCGGTCTCTCGATGGTCGGCCGAGTGACTCCTTCACTCGGCCGAGTGACATGCTGAAAATGCCCATTCTTTGTATTTTTGCTCCCTCGTCGCTCCTACGACGTTCTTTCTTCTTCCACTCCTCTCCAACAGCAAAATTCCCCTCGGGAGAGTCACGGGTGACACTCCGGAGTGGGTGCATCTCAGAATCACTCCAAATCGCTCGAAATCTCCTGAAATTCGACAAAAACAAGAAATCGTGAAAAGCATCGCAATATTGCCGAAAAATCGTGAAAAGCATGATTCGAGCGATCAAAATGGCATGCAAACATGCAAAAAAAGGTGTAAAATATGGAGTGATCAAAATCCCCCAAGCTTACCTCTTACTCGTCCTCGAGGAAGATGAGTAAAAAGCGAACCCGGTGGATAAAGAAAAAAATAAAAACGATGGAAAGGCGGAAAATGAAAAACGAAAAACAATGTAGAAAATGAAGAGGGAAGTTGCTAGATCATTTTTCTCAGGACGTGGGTTTTGCTTACTCATATAGCATGCATCGAATGTAAAACACATGTCAAAGACTTTTATTTCGATATCATAGTATAATGATGCATTTGAAATAGAAAACCCAAGAATATCAATATAGCATGAAAAATGGAATAATTCTAGAATTAGCATCGTCTGAAGCATCTAAAGCGGTATATAATATCGTAGATCACACACTTTTCAATTGAATGCTTTCTATAAGGAGTATAAGAGATATCACACAATAGAGTAGTAAGAATAGAAAAGTGTGGTTTTCATGAAATGAGTGCTAAGCTTAGATTTCTTGATTTCGTGAAACTTTATCAATCTTACCGAGTATAAAATATTACTTAGCCTAGGTTGTCATGCACCGTCTAGTATCCACTCTCTCACTCAACATTGGATCCTCTCCCCCAAGCTTATCCATAAGCGTGGTGGCATATACAAAACAATATTTACATCCCCGTTTCTTATGAAGCTCCAAAAGTCAAAGAAAACAAAAATAAAAGCAAAAGAGGGAAGAAAGAGAGAAAGGATATGAGATGGGATCGTTTTCGAACTTCTTTTCTCTTTTCTTCTCTTATTCTCAAATCTTTTTCTTTTTCTTTTTCTCTTTTTTTAAATAGCATATTTACACAAATGATCCCAAATCAAAGAGAAGGATATACATGTATTTTTCTTTGGGTTTTGGGGAATTTGGAGCATGCGACATAATAACGGGGGAATGCCAATAATAGAATTGCTAAGGGGAGATTCACCAATGAATTTAAAATAGAGAAATTATGTTCAAGATATGTGGAGAAAGAAATAAATGTATCTCTCGGTTCACTTTATAGGACGTGCATGACAACTTCAGCAGGGTAATCTAATCTACTCAGTTTGATCTCAAAAAGTAAACTAATCCAGATTTATCAATGCTAGCAAACATTCAATCAACTTGAAGTGAAGTGTACAAATCATGCAATAAGAATTGATGTGAGAAAAGAAAGCAGTACTCCAGATATAAGCATCAATGCGTGAATCTTGGTGTGTTTTCTACGATAGCATACATATGAATCATCATACATCAGCTAATAATAGAATTTCATCCATTTTCATATGGAAAAAGAAGTGGGTTACTATTTTGGAATGCAACACAGGACATATCATATGATATCAGAAACAAAAGCTATGACATGACAAAATTAGCACGCATATAGAGAAAAGCTAACACCACGTCATCGTCATCACAGAAAAATCATCTCTAGCAAAAGATGAAAGAAATAAAGATAAACGAAAAATAAGGATATTTACAATGCAGCACACAAAGAAAATAAGAAAAACGTGATGCATGGTAAAAAAAGAAAAAGTGATGAAAAAACGGTGCAAAAGCGGAAAAAACGTGAAAAACTAAAAATGAAGGTGATAAAAGCAAAAAGTGTGAGAACTCACTCTCCCAAGCTAAAGTGCACAGTGTCCTCAATGTGCAAAGTGTGGCACACCGAGAGACAGGTAAATGGTGGGGAGGGTGAGGATGCATGCATGATAAAAGATAAAAAATAAAGTAACAATAAAAAGAAAATATGATGATGTGAATGATGCATGCAAAGATGGGAGCGATGCAGATATGTGTCACCAAAAATACTCTCCCTCTCTCCCAAAAAAGATATATAATGATGTGATCAGAGTATGGACAAAAATAGTGCGGGGAGGAGGGGGGCAAAAATATATCGACATGACCTAGCACAGAATGGGCAGCATAACGACAAAAAGGATCAATGGCATCAAGGGTGTGCCTAAGCTGGTGGTGCTGCACCATCTCCGTCCTGTGGTGGGGGTGGTGGTGGTGGTGGACGTGTCTGCTGGGTGGGTGGTGGACGTGTCTGCTGGGTGGGTAGGTGTAGTGGAGGTAGTCGCGCTAGGATCTGATTCAGGCAAACCTGAATATCGGGAAGCATGGCGACGCGGGTCTCCATGGAACTGACCGCGGCAGAGAGAGCCCTAAAATCGCCCCTGAGTCCACTCACCGCCCCCTCAAGAGCACGAATGCTCTAAACTAGGGCATCAGTGGGTGGTGGAGCGGAGGGACGGACAGGTCTAGGCTGTGAAGGTCGGGGCTGTCTGATACGGGCGGTGTAAGTAATCGGGACAGCAGGCAAGTGTGCAAAAGGTGTTGTGCTCACTACTGGATGCCCAGCCTCAGTGCAAGGCTGGGACACAGGCTGGGACGAGGAGACAGCAGCAGTGGTTGTGGAAGATAAAATCGGTAACGAAGCAGCAAGAGAGGTCGGTGACACAGGTGTGAGGACAGACGTCACGACACTCTCGGATAGGACAGCTACGGTGGAGACAGAAGGGTCGACCGCTGGGGAGGAAGTGAATGGACCAAAAGGTGACACCCCAGTGGACAACAAACTAGATAGGGACCGTACAACAGCAGGGAAGGAAGACTCACCGCTCTCTAGTATGGTGGGTGGACGCTCGGGAAGAAGTGAAGAAATAGGCTCAACCGAGATAGGGACAACAGTGGTGGGGGGGTGGTGGTGGTGGTGGACGGCTCAGCAAGGGTACTCCCGACACTGGCAGAAATGGGTACAGAAGTGCCGGGAGGTGCAGAAAGTGTAGGCTCGGGCTGAGGGATCACAGGGTCAGCAGGAGGTGCATGGTGCGCAGGGGGTGCCTGCTCAGCGCCCTCAGCCTCAAGAACATAAGCAGCTGGGATGAGGCGATCCATCGCTGGGATCCAATCCTCGTGGGTAGGTCCTATATGTGTGTCCGAGATAGGCTCGGAAGGATCATGTAATCAGCACTGAAAGGACCGTGTAACCACACCCAGTGCCGCTGGCCGTGGGGACGAAGCATCTTCATCCGGGCCATGACGTCTATCGAGAGTGCAGTGGGGCCTGGGGCTCGTCTAAGGTCAGCAGGCAGGTCCATACCGGTCATCAGGGCTAGCAAAGTAATCAGACCGCCGCAGCAAATCGGTGAGCGAGCGCCCACTGAAATGATGATGCGGTCTAAAAACCAACTAGCAATATCAATCTCTATGGCGGGGACCAGGTCATCACTACCCCTATCGAGAACTCTGGGGCGAGTCATCACGTAGAGCATATAGAGCTCAGGCGTAGATATCGTCCCAGGCTCGTACCTCGCCAAAAAGGTGGTCGCCATGAGGCGCTGGGCTATGCGGAGACAGGGGTGTAGGATGGCCGAGGCCTTGGCCCTACTAGGGTCAAAGCCATGGTGGGAGCCCGTGATACGTGTCCAGAACGTGGAAGTGTCAAATGATGGTGGCGGAATGTGAGTGGGTGCGTAGGCTCGGTCGGGGACGGGGACAGCGGGCCACTGGAAGAATGCACGAAGCATGTCGAGAGTGACCTCGCACTCTCGATCCATAAGTCAGAATGTGCATCCCACAGGGGTCCGGGCGATCGAGCTAAGTACCTCGAGTGTAGGACGGACGTAGATGTCCGCCGACACGGACAAGAAATCGCGCCAACCCACGTTGTGGTACAACGTGAGCATCCCTTCTAGCACCCCTAGACGGTACAGGTCTGCTAAGTGTGCGAACCTAGAGGGCACTATAGATCGCTGGGCGATACGCTCAAATCAGACGCGCTGTGCGTCGTCTCTGAACATGATCCCCAGCGGCCCGACATAGGGAGCCGGTGGTGGGATGGGATCGGCGGGGATGGGCTATGCGTGAATGGGCTCGACGGGAAGCGGCTGTGTGGGGGTGGTGGACTAGGTGGAGGGGAGTCCTCCCTAGCGTGAGAGGGACCGGCGTCATCGGTCCTCTTCCGCTTGGAAGAGGCTCCCCGCGTGCGCGGCCTAGTGCGGGGCGGCATGTGTGCCGCGAGTGCTCACCCAACAAGAATGTAATGCGGCATGCTAAATAAAAGGAGCGAGTGTACCTGAACATGCCGCGAGAGAAAATCAGCGGATGTGCGTGAAGAGCGCCGCCTCCGTGAAGCCAAAAGTGCATCCTGAAGCTCCCCTAAGCTCCCCCAAGATAGCCTGCAAATCAAACAACAATATCAGCAGGTAATATTCAAAATACGTGGGGGAGATGGGGTATAATAGATAGATAAAAAATTTAATTTGGGTTAGGGGCTCAACGGGTCTACGGATCGAGAAAAATGGGGAGAAAAGGGAATTTTGCGCTAAATGGGGGATCACCGGAGCTCGGCCGGCAGTGGGGGGTGTCGTCGGAGGTCGGCGAGTGGTCGACGAGGGTCGTCGGCGGTGGTCGGTGATCGGAGCTGGCAGCGATGGGATTCGAGCGAGGGATGGGTCGTCGCGGGCGAGGGAAGTCGAAAGGGCTCGGGGCTCGGGCGAAATGAACTGTGAATTGCGCTTCGAAGTTCGCGCCGAGCCCAGCGACTTATATAGGGGAAGTTACGACTCGGCCGAGTGACTATGTTGCTCGGCCGAGTAACGTAATGAAAAATGAGTTTTAAATTTCTCCTCGCCACTTACGACTCGGCCGAGTGGCTTCTGTTCACTCGGCCGAAGGGAGAAAACTCCTTTGGCCGAGTGGCATAAGCTACTCGACAATATTCAGGCTAGGAGGGTATCCGTTTCCCTCGACCGAGTGACTAAACGTACTCGGCCGAGTGACAGTAATACGAAATGCACAAAAAAGACAGAGAGTTGGGTTCAGCAGACTTCCCGTTGGTGCCCCACTCGGCCGAATGGGTTCCTTTGCTCGGCCGAGTCGCATATGATACTCGGCCGAGTGACGTGCTGTTTTCTGCTTCGGGGCTCCGTTTTCACTCTACTCTCTGTTTTTCTTCATCCAATTGGTTTCTTCTTCCTCCCAAGGCCTGAGCGCATTCCTGGAGCGTTCTTCCTTGCCTCTATCTTCCTCCATGTGAGAGATCTCCTTTTCTCCTCTCCTGTCATAGAAATTAAGACCAGTTGTCACGGTTTTTATGGGCGAAAAGACTCAAAACACTAATAAAGTCTAAAAAAAATAAAAACCAAAATAAAAAGAATGCAAGAACCATCGGGTTGCCTCCCGATAAGCGCTCGTTTAAGGTCTTGAGCTCGACCCCTTTGGATTTTCAATTAACGCTTGATGTTGGGTGCATATGAGATGCACCCGTCGAACTTGCTGCGAAGACCGCTTGGGTTTGGATCGTGGTGGTGCGTGGCCTTCCTCAATGCCCCTTTATCATGAGCAATGTTGGGGGATTGCTCTCCCAAGCTTGAGCTTGTTTCGGTCTTCAGCTTCGTCGGTGACACCGATCTTCGAATCGGTGGAGCTTGCTTTGGGTTCTTCAATGTCGAGAGCTTACAAAGCTCTCGTATTCTCACGACATCAGCGTCACCATCATCAATCGCGGTGGATCTATCGGGAGAGTTCTCCATCTTCTCTTCTTCGATCGAATCTTGGCCTTCTTCGAAGCCATCATCGTGGAGTGCACCGATGGAGTAGGGGATAGACTCTTCAATGACCTCATCAAGGAGGTCCATATAATCTAGCTCCTCATGATACGGCATGTGCTTCATAGCCTTTGGTTTATGGAGCTTGACTTCAATATTGCCAACATTCAAGGTAAGGTCCCTTCCCGCACATCGACGATTACACCGGCGGTGGCGAGGAATGGGCGTCCAAGTATGAGCGATGTGTCACCCTCTTCCTTGATGTCCATGATCACAAAATCACAAGGCAAGCATATGCCTCCTGGAACTTGCAGTGGGATATTCTCCGCGATCCCAACCGGCCTTGTAATCCGACCGTCCGCGAGTTGAATCCTCATGTCGGTTGGTTTTAAATCCGTGCCGGTGTTCAACTTCCGGAACATGGTGAGAGGCATGAGGCTCACACTAGCGCCCAAATCAACCAATGCTTTTTGTAAAGGGACGCCTTCAAGTGTGCAAGGAATCCAGAAACTCCCGGGATCTTTAAATTTGACGGGCTCCTTTTCCTTCCTAGTGAACCACGTTCCTTGTTCCGCGAGCATGATCTTCTCCTTCCTTTTCCTTCCCGTAATCAAGTCTTTTAAGAACTTGGCATAGGACGGGATTTCCACTAAGGCGTCAAGAAAAGGGATGTTAAGGCTCACCCCTCTCAAGTATTCGAGGAACTTGGCTAGTCTCTTCTCGATCTTGGCTCTAGCTAGCCGTTGAGGGAAAGGAACTGGTGGCATGAATCGACGCTCATCAATGGGTTCCTCCACTCTAGATTTTTCTCCTTCTTGCGGCTCCTTCTCCTTTGCCACTTCAATTACCGGCTCGCTTTCTTCTAGATTCTCCACCACGGGTTCCTTAATTTGAGTCATGGGGGGGTGGTATCCTTCCCTCCTCTTGTAGTAACCGCAACAACCGTGTTGATATGGCCGGTGTTGCCCCGTGGATTTGGCTCGGGTTGAGCCGGTAATTGTTGGTTATTTCTATTGAGCAACGCAAGTTGCTCCCCAATTTGAGCGACGACGGTGGCGAGAGAATCTTGTCCCGCCTTCAACGTGGCGTTAATCTTTCTTTGTTCCACCATAAACTCCTCCACCTTAGCTTCAAAATCCGGACGTGGTTGAGCTTGCAGAGGGTTGGGATTTCTCCACCCTTAATTATACCCGGGTGGCCTATAAGGTCCCACTTGTTGCCTTTGTGGGAAGTTTTGTTGCGGTGGCCCCCTTGGTTGATAATTCGGTTGTGGTGGTGGAGCCCGAGCTTGAGGAGGTTGTTGAGGCGGGGGGTTCAAGGAACCATCATTATTAGCGTAAGAAAAACCCGGATGGTTTCTAGCGGCCGGGTTGGCCCAATATCCGGAATTCCCCGCAACATATTGAATTTGCTCCAAAGCTCCTTCTCCTTGCTCTCCTCCTACATACATGGCTTGAGATTGGTCTTGCCAATCACTCATATGGTTTGTCGGTGCGGATGTAGTAGGGGCTCCTTGAGGCTCGGTGATGTATTTTTCCAACCTCTCCACTACCTTGTGGAGAGAGACAAACTTGCTAGCAAGCTCCGACACGGCCTTGGCCTCATAAATACTCGTGGGCTTCAAGGAGGATGAAGAATGTCCTCGCTCGTCCCCCCATTATTGGTTGTTGGATGCCATCTCCTCTAGCAAGGCCGTAGATTCATCGTGAGTCTTTGACAAAATGGCTCCATTTGCGGTAGCATCAATAATCTGTTTTGGGCCCGGTTGGAGTCCATTGTAGAAACTGTGGACACGCTCCCAATCTTCAATGATGTGGTGGGGGCATTGATGTTGCAAGTCCTTGAATCGCTCCAATGCCTCATGGAGAGTCTTTTGTGGTCCTTGCTTGAAGGACATGAGAGCACTTCTTATCTTCACCGTCTTGGAGGGCGGGTAAAATTTGTCGACGAAGGCACTTGCCAATTCATCCCAAGTGGTGAAGATTCCTTCAGCTTGCGTCCTCAACCAATATAAGGCCTTGTCCTTGAGAGTGAAGGGGAAGAGGCGCAGTCTGATAGCATCTATGGAGACGCCCGGCATTTGGAAGGTGGCACATTTTGATAGGAAGAGCTGGATGTGGTAATGAGGGTTTTCATGGGAGTTCCCATGAAAAGGATCTTGTTGCATAAGAACCACCAATCTGGTCTTCAATTCGAAATTTTTGTCGGCCGCCAACTCCGGCATAGCTATGGATGAGGTCGTGGAGGAAGTCTTAGGCCGAAGCCTATCTCTAATGAAAATGATCCTCGCCATTCGCTTCGCCAATTCTTCGGGTGTCTCAGGATGGGCCATAAAATTTCCTTCTGTAATGGGTCTCCTCTCCGCTCGGATCCTCCTCAATGTACGCTCGATCTCCGGATCGTATAGTATTTCTTCGGGGTTCGCCGAGGATCTCGTGTACATGTAAGGGAAAATAGAGTTTCAAAGAAATAGTTAGCACAACGGAAGGGCAAAATAAAAATAGAAATAATAGAACAAAAAAGGAAAAATAGCTAGGTAGGTAGAATCAAACACTATTTCCTCCCCGGCAACGGCGCCAAAAACTTGATCGGAGCCCGGATGCACACCCGGGCACGCGACTCGCTAGTCTTACCGCAAGCGCACGGTGTAGTGGCAAGCAGGTATCGAACACAGGGAGGCCTAATGACGGTGTCCTTTTCAATCCACCTGGCTATAGGAAAAGTCGGGAGATGTTCGCTATAAAGCGGTCACAGTCGTTCAATTGTATAAAATAAATATCAAATTAATAAAAACGCCTAGGGGTAGGGAATCCCCGTTACAAACCGTATCTCGTCATTGTGATTTGTAGGTGTCACAATTGCTAGACTTGAAATTCAGGTGAACTAGTTGCAACTAAATGTAAAACCAAGCTCACGCTCTCGCGCTATTGCCGGTCTATAGCAAACCTAGGGTAGGATCCAATCTCTTGCAAACCCTAACCTAAGCAAGCTAGCGTGAAGAACAACATCATCGTTCAATCGCATCTCGAGCCCACTCTCGTGCAAACTCGAGCTACGACCTAGGTTAGGATAGTTCCTACCCGTCCAATCTCTTGCAAACGGATATTGGTATAGAATTGCAATCGAAAACCCTAGTTTCGGTCCAATCTCTTACAAACCGATTTCGGAGAAATTCAATTGCAACCCAATTCGAATTTCTAAGGCTTCCTATCGAGTTGGGATCCAATCTCTTGCAAATCCCAATCGGTATGAATCCCTAGCTATCCGTAATAAATCGATCCCAAACTAACCCTAATCAATTCTAGCAATAATTTCACCAATTCATCACAAATTAGAAATAGTGTTCGTAGGGTTCATCCCTACGCCCTAAGACGATAAAACTACTCACAATTCATAATAAAATTCAATAGAAATTCACAAATAAAATCAATAGAATTCATAGCAATATTCAATATATCAATAAAAATGGAGTTTTTGATAGGGAGAGAGACAAACCAATGAAGAACCAATAGCATCCAACAAAAATAACACTTTTCTCTCCTCCCTAAAAGCTAAATCTAATTCCTAAAAAAGTAATCTAAAAAAGGCTGCAAAAAGTTCTGAAAAAGCTCTCTAAACTAGGTTAAAAACTGGGGTTAAATACCCTCCAATTGCCCAAAAAGCTGTGACGAAAATGCCCCTGCGCAGCCTCAGAATCGCAGTTTACGCTACAGGCAGTACGGCTCACTCGGCCGAGTGACAAATGTCATTCGGCCGAGTGACAAACCCTGACAATTTCCAGTAAGTTCGGACCTTTGGGGGTCGGCTCCTCGGGAGTCACTCGGCCGAGTGACTTTCTTTGCTTCGGCCGAGGGGACTTCTTCACTCGGCCGAGTCGGAACTCGGGATTCGACTGACAATTTACAATAACTCTGGACTTCTGCTTGCCGTCGTCTTCATGCCACTCGGGCGAGTGGTGTCTTCGTGGTTCGGCCGAGTGGACTGGCAATGTTCGGCCGAGTGCACGCTGATACTCCGTCTTCTGCGTGTCCGATTTGTCCGGCCGAGCGGGCTCTCGATGGTCGGCCGAGTGACTCCTTCACTCGGTCGAGTGACATGCTGAAAATGCTCATTCTTTGTATTTTTGCTCACTCGTCGCTCCTACGCCGTTCTTTCTTCTTCCACTCCTCTCCAACATCAAAATTCACCTCGGGAGAGTCACGAGTGACACTCCGGAGTGGGTGCATCTCAGAATCACTCCAAATCGCACGAAATCTCCTGAAATTCGACAAAAACAAGAAATCGTGAAAAGCATCGCAATATTGCCGAAAAATCGTGAAAAGCGTGATTCGATCGATCAAAATGGCATGCAAACATGCAGAAAAAAGGTGTAAAATATGGAGTGATTAGGCATCGCATCAATGAAAATGATATGGAATTTAATTTTTCTTCCCAGAATGAGATATAGCTTCTTAGTGAAATAACACAAAATGGTATTTATTCATTTTTCTTTTCTTCTTTTTTTGAATAAGAAGCTATACTTTTTATTTTTATACATGGGAAGTGAGATGCGGTAAAGTAGCTATATGGGTGTAACCAACTGATAGGTAGAGAAAAAAATAGATATATGGAGAAGGAAGATAATGGGACACTCGGTTCACTCATAAGAGGGTGCACATCAGTTCGATAAAATAAAACTCTAACTAAACTCATATATAGCATGGGTATTTCACTTCTCTAAATGAATACTGAAAATAGCATGCGGTAATAATCACAATCTCAACAGGCATGCAAACAGTAGTGAATAAGATAATAAAAACAGGTGCTCCAAGTGTTCTAGTGATGCGTGAACCTGGGTACGTTTCCCAACATAAATCATACTAGATAATAATTTATGCAATTGATTTCAATTCATATCAGGTATTAAATCAGACAAATCATCAAAAGAGAGAAATGCATATAGACAATAAAGCTGAAATTAATCCTAATAGCATGCCAAAGAGATAAGCATCGCTAAAAACTAATAAAGCTTAGAGAGATATCATCATTTAGACCATCCTCAGCAGAAATAAAAAGAAACAGAGAAAAAGGGGAAATAGATAAAGAGAAGATGCAAGCATGGGGAAAAGCAGAAGATATGATGCAAAATGAGAAAAATAAAATGGGGCGGTAAAGTGGCGAAAAAGTGAAATAAAAACTGAAAATAAGAGAAGAAAATGTAAAAAATAAAAATAAAAATAAAGCGGTAGCGCTCATCCCCCAAACTAAACCTAACAGTGTCCTCACTACTAAGAAATTGCGCGTGAGAGGGAGATGATGCTGGGGGTGGGGCGAGTGGGATAATAAAAATAAAAACTATGCAAATAAAAAAGAGAGAGAAACAGAATTAAAATAAAATAAAAATGTGATATGATGCAATGCAAATGCATGGGTGTGTATCCTCCCCCAAGCTGTGTGAAAGTAGGGCCCCGAAAAGACAGATGGGCACTAAAAATATGGGAGAGGCAAAAGCTGGGATAGACTATATCAGGCAGAGGCACTACCCTCTGGGGGTGGTGATGGATCCCTCTGCTATGGACCTGGGGCAGTGGGTGGTGGTAGGGATGGTCGGAACTCGTGCGGGGGGTCGGTACGATAGTGACGCATGAGGCTCTGAAGGAAAGGCAGGTTACGATCGACCACCTCTTGAGTTACCGGACCACCATAATATCCTGCTAGTAGGACCATGGCACCAAAGCGGTCTTCTTGATCATTGTCACCAAATGTAATCTCGAATTCTGTGTCTCCTATGTAAAGGGGCCCGGAGGGGCATGGGGGGGAAGGTGGTGCAGGGGTGGCGGTGGATGAATTGGTGGCGGTGGTGGCTCGGTTGGGGGAGCGTGTGCGACGAGTGCGCCGGGTAGGCCTAGGGTTGGATGTGCCGGCGTTGGCGGGTCTAGCACGACGTGGAGGCATTGTGTAGGTGGAGGAGAATAAATATGTAATATGTAAATCAGATGGGGAACGAGTTTACCGACTCGAAAAAGATGGCGCTTTGTTTTGATGTCGTGGTTGTCGCCGATCTGGTTTATCCCCAAGCTCTTCAAAGATGTATCCTTGTTGTTAAGCAATTCAACCCTGAAAAAGAAACAGGGGGCGTCAGTATTTTCAGACAAGGGGAACAACGGATTCAAATTGTAAAGAACAAATGCTCGGTTGAATGTTGAACGATGGGAGGCGGCCTCGTGGAGAGAAGGAACGGCTCCAAGAGAGATGGTGACGGCTGCAAGGAGGGCAGGAGGGTTTGGCCGAGCGAAGAAGACGTCTTCAATTCGGGAACGGCGTTTAAATAAGCACAGATGGGCTAGTCGAAAGGCACATCGACCCGTTTGGCAGCGAGGAGCGACTCGGACCGAGTCAATAGATCGCTCGGTCGGGTGAGTCGGCGGGGGGAATGACTCGCTCCGAGTCAGAACTTGCTCGGGCCGAGTTGCAATTACTTTGCCCAGGTCCAAAGAGTGACCATTTCTTCTCAATTTTAGGCCCCTGTAAAACTCGATCGAGCAATATGTTGCTCAGGCCGAGTTAAAAATACTCTGCCCGGGTTGGCAGAGTGACGTTTTCTCCTCAGTTTCCTCAGCCTGTAAAACTCGACCGAGTACATAGTAGCTCGGGCCGAGTCGATTTCAGCTCGGGCAGAGCACAACTCTACTCGGACCGAGCTGACGTTGCATTATCCCACATGACTTTTCGTATCTGTATCGCTCGACCGAGCAGATCGCTGCTCGGTCGAGTCGCCTGTGCCTCTTTTGCCAATCTTCCTGGGATGCTTCCTGATGTACCCCACCTTCCTCCTACTGACTTGTCTTTATATCCAACCTGCACAGACTGTGAATTCATCAATCCTAGGATGGTTTTCAAAATATTTCTAAAATATGTAACAAGAGTAAGAATTTGAAAAAGAAGATCAAAAATCCAAGAAATTGGGTTGCCTCCCAATAAGCGCTCGTTTTTAGTAGCGAGCTCGACTCCCCTTAATTTATCAGTTGTCGTTGGGGAATCCCTCGAGGAAGTATATCTCCTCCGTTCCCATAGGTTCTTCGGCTCTTTGACCGTTGACCTTGAAATTTCCGTTCTTTCCCTCGAGCTCGACGGCGCCTCCTGGAGATAAGCTCACTATCTTGTAGGGATCGGACCACCTTGATTTTAGCTTCCCAGGGAAAAGGCGTAGCCTCGAGTTGTATAGAAGTACATGGTCACCGATATCATGGCGAACAACCGTGATGTTTCTATCGTGGTATGCCTTGATTCTTTCCTTGTATATCTTCGCATTTTCGTAGGCATGCCGCCGAATTTTGTCCAACTCATTGCAATGAAGGGCCCGTCGGGTAGCAACGCTTTGGTAGTCAAAATTCATTTTCTTTATCGCCCAGTATGCTCTATGCTCCAATTCCACCGGGAGATGGCAAGCTTTTCCATAAACCAGCCTGTATGGAGTTGTGCCGATGGGGGATTTAAACGTAGTGCGGTAATCCCAAAGTGCGTCGCCCAGCTTGTGCGACCAATCCTTCCTTGAGGCGCTGACCGTTTTTTCCAGAATGCTTTTATTTCTTTATTAGATACTTCCACTTGGCCGCTGGTTTGAGGGTGGTAAGCAAGGGCGACCTTGTGATGAACCCCATACTTTTTCAACATCGCCTCGAATTTTCTTTCAACAAAATGACTCCCTCCATCACTTATAATCGTACGGGGACTCCGAAGAGGGGGAAGATGGTGTTCTTGAAAAACTTGGCTACTATCCTCGCGTCGTTTATCGGGGTGGCTATGGCTTCCACCCATTTTGAGACGTAATCAACAGCAACCAAGATATACTTGTTGTCGTTACTCGATGGGAAAGGCCCCATGAAATCGACGCCCCATCAGTCAAATAGTTCTATCTCCAGGATGCCGTGGAGAGGTGTTTCATTCTTCTTCGTGATATTCCCCGTCCTCTGGCATTTGTCGCACTTCCTTATGTACTCATTGGCATCCCTGAATATGGTAGGCCAGTAGAATCCACTTTGAAGAATTTTTGCCATGGTTTTGGTGACCGCAGTGTGCCCACCACATGGTTGATCATGGCAATGGGACATGATGAAAGTTGCTTCTTCTTTTGGTATACATCGTCTGATGATCCCGTCGACGCACGTTCTGAACAAATACGGGTCGTCCCAAAAGTAACTCTTAGCATCATGTAGGAACTTTCTCCTTGAATAAGTTGCCAATCCATGCGGAATTATCCCACTCACCAAATAATTCACTATATCGGCGAACCAGGGAGCTTCAGAGGTACCTGCAACGAATAGTTGTTCACCGATGAACGAATCATTAATCGGTAAGCTGTCGTCCCCATGCCTCTGAATAAGCCGTGACAAGTGGTCTGCTACCATATTTTCTCTCCCTTCTTATCCTTGATCTCAATGTCAAATTCTTGGAGCAGAAGTATCCAACGTATCAGACGTGGTTTAGCATCCTTCTTGCTTAGCAGGTATTTCAATGCCACGCGATCCGTGTGGATGATCACCTTGGACCCCAGAAGGTAGGATCTAAACTTCTTTATAGAATAGACTACGGCTAGCAGCTCTTCTCCGTGGTGGTGTAGTTCTTTTGGACGTCGTCCAGGGTTTTGCTAGCATAGTATATGGCATGGAGCTTCCCCTCCTTCCTTTGGCCAAGCACAACTCCCACTTCTTGGTCACTAGCATCGCACATAAGCTCAAACGGCAGAGTCCAGTCTGGCGGCTGCATGATCGGCGCCAAGATGAGTGCTTCCTTCAACCTGTTGAAAGCTAGCAGACAAGCATCAGTAAACACAAAAGGGGCATCCTTAGCCAGGAGCTCCGTGAGAGGGCGAGCATTATTGGAAAAATCCTTTATAAAGCGTCGGTAAAAACCGGCATGCCCTAGAAAGCCACGAATACCTTTGAGGTTAGTGGGGGTGGCAAACTTTTGATAACCTCCACTTTGGCCTTATCAACCTCAATTCCTTTAGAGGTAATGACATACCCAAGAACCACTCCTTCTGTCACCAAAAAGTGACACTTCTCCCAATTCAAAGTGAGATTGTTGTCTTGGCATCGTTCCAAGACTTTGGACAAATTAGCTAAGCAGCTATCAAACTCGGTGCCATAGACGGAAAAGTCGTCCATAAAGACTTCCATGATATTCTCGATGAAATCAGAGAAAATAGATGTCATGCACCTTTGAAATGTGGCGGGTGCGTTACATAGTCCAAACGGCATTCTTCGATAAGCGAAGGTGCCGTAAGGACATGTGAATGTCATTTTCTCTTGGTATTTCCGATGCAAAGGGATTTGGAAAAATCCGGAGTATCCGTCTAAGTAGCAAAAGTATTTATGCTTAGCTAAGCGCTCGAGCATCTGGTCTATGAAGGGTAGAGGGTAGTGGTCTTTCCTGGTGACTTTGTTCAGTTTTCTATAATCGATACACATGCGCCACCCAGTGACAGTCCTAGTGGAGATTAATTCGTCTTTTTTGTTTTTTACGACTGTCATGCCCCCCTTTTTAGGGACAACCTGAACGGGACTAACCCACTTACTATCGGAAATGGGGTACATAATGTCAGCCTCTAAAAGTTTCAGAACCTTGTTTTTCACCACCTCCTTCATGTTGGGGTTCAACCGCCTTTGAGGCTCAATGGAGGTGGCATCCTTATCCTCAAGGTGAATCCTATGCGTACAAATGGTCTCACTAATACCCTTCAAGTCAGAGATGTTATACCCTATTACCTTTCTGTAAGATCTGAGGATTTTTAGGAGACTCTCTAATTGGGGTTCCGTGAGAGCCGCATTTACAATGACGGGATAAGTGGAATCTTCCCCCAGAAAAGCATATTTCAAATTAGCGGGGAGGGGTTTCAATTCTACCTGAGGGGGCGATGTACCCCCGGTGTCTCTTGCTTGTGAGAATGACGCATCCTGGATCTCGGGTTCGGAAGGTGGAAACTCTTCATTCACAGAATCATAGGAGGAGCAGGGAGATGATGGCGCGTCGAGGCACACGTCTGCAGTTTCCACTCTCGTAGCACACCTGTCAAAAGAAGCAAGGTTTTCAGGCATGTGTTCACTGTCAGACATAAATTTCGAAGTACTCCCTTGATTAATGTGGTTTTGAGATAGAGGTAGAATTGAGGACTCTTCATAGGCGTATTCCTCGCATGCCGAGATCTGCGGGGGAATATCGTTATAGAAACGTAATGTGTCTCCCTCGTGCCGCACATAAGTTCCATCAGCTATGGCAACACCGTCCAGGGTGTCTACATTATGAAAAGCGGTTGCGATGAAAACTGAGAGTTCTTGCGTGGATGGGTCGTCTGTAGGGAATTCAACTGGGCCATGGGCCCATACGTCTGCCACCACGCTCTCTAATGTCTCAAGCATCTGAGGATTGTGTAGCGATTCGAATTGATGGGATTCTCCTCAGTAGGCATCAATAGATGGAGCCTCAATGGTTTGAAGGTGCATCACGTCCTCTTCTAAGCTTACTTGAATATCATCCTCAATTGTACCTACATCAGAAACCTGATTCATTAAATAATCCATGACTAGTTGCTGATTTGCGTTACCTGCAACAAAGGTTCCCGAACCAATAAATTGAACTGCATCGATCGGCTCTCTCGCTGCGCACTCAACCAGACCTCCGGGGCAAGTTCACTGAGCTTGGCCACCCAAACCGGAGCGCCATATGCGGGGTAGGCGACGGCCCAATACCCGTCCGACTATAGAGGCTGCGGGGAGGCGACGGCCCAATACCCCCCCTCTCAAAGACTCCGGGGCAGGACCAATCCTCACCACCCAAACCGGAGAGGGGCACGAGCCGAGCTGTGTACTCGCTCCCCCCCAGGAAGACCTCCGGGGCAAGTTCACTGAGCTTGGCCACCCAAACCGGAGCGCCATATGCGGGGTAGGCGACGGCCCAATACCCGTCCGACTATAGAGGCTGCGGGGAGGCGACGGCCCAATACCCCCCCTCTCAAAGACTCCGGGGCAGGACCAATCCTCGCCACCCAAACCGGAGAGGGGCACGAGCCGAGCTGCGTACTCGCTCCCCCCCCCAGGAAGACCTCCGGGGCAAGTTCACTGAGCTTGGCCACCCAAACCGGAGCGCCATATGCGGGGTAGGCGATGGCCCAATACCCGTCCGACTATAGAGGCTGCGGGGAGGCGACGGCCCAATACCCCCCCTCTCAAAGACTCCGGGGCAGGACCAGTCCTCGCCACCCAAACCGGAGAGGGGCACGGGCCGAGCTGCGTACTCGCTCCCCCCCAGGAAGACCTCCGGGGCAAGTTCACTGAGATTGGCCACCCAAACCGGAGCGCCATATGCGGGGTAGGCGACGGCCCAATACCCGTCCGACTATAGAGGCTGCGGGGAGGCGACGGCCCAATACCCCCCCTCTCAAAGACTCCGGGGCAGGACCAGTCCTCGCCACCCAAACCGGAGAGGGGCACGGGCCGAGCTGCGTACTCGCTCCCCCCCAGGAAGACCTCCGGGGCAAGTTCACTGAGCTTGGCCACCCAAACCGGAGCGCCATATGCGGGGTAGGCGACGGCCCAATACCCGTCCGACTATAGAGGCTGCGGGGAGGCGACGGCCCAATACCCCCCCTCTCAAAGACTCCGGGGCAGGACCAGTCCTCGCCACCCAAACCGGAAAGGGGCACGGGCCGAGCTGCGTACTCGCTCCCCCCCAGGAAGACCTCCGGGGCAAGTTCAATGAGCTTGGCCACCCAAACCGGAGCGCCATATGCGGGGTAGGCGACGGCCCAATACCCGTCCGACTATAGAGGCTGCGGGGAGGCGACGGCCCAATACCCGCCCTCTCAAAGACTCCGGGGCAGGACCAATCCTCGCCACCCAAACCGGAGAGGGGCGCGGGCCGAGCTGCGTACTCGCTCCCCCCCAGGAAGACCTCCGGGGCAAGTTCACTGAGCTTGGCCACCCAATCCGGAGCGCCTTAGGTGGGGTACCCGACGGACCAATACCCTCCCTCCCCCGAAAGGGCCTATCACCCCTCTCCTCAAACCTCGGGAAGCTACTCAAGGACCACGAATCAAGGCAACTCCAACGCAGAGCCATCCCTGAGGAGTAACGCCTGACCCCCATAAAGCCGACACCCGAATTGACCTGTCCACCCAAAAAGGACACTCGGGACCAACACCACTGACAAGTGTCATGCATGCCTGAGGGGTCACATCACCCGTCACCCATCGGGAACGCCCTCCTTAAGAACAAAATTCCAAGACGGCCCCGACTCTCAATAAAGAGTAAATAAGGGCAGAAATTCACCATTATAAATCCCCCCCAACTTCCTTGAGGAGGAGGAGAAAGGCGAGGGGAAGAATGTGCAGAAAGACTAGTCGTTTTGACACCTTCTCTCCCTCAAAATACGCGGAAAATGCGAGCTTTGCCGACCTCCAAAGTAAACGATCCCCCAACAGGATATTCCCCTTACACGACGGTTGCTCAGCCTGCTGCTCCCCTCCTTCCGTTAGACAACTTAAGGCAGGGGAACTGGGGCTCCACTGACATACCAGGCCTCTCCACGGACGCCCTTCATACGCAGGCGCGGCTGGCAGACAACCCGATGGAGGGGACAGACCTGCCAAATCACCTCACCGGGCACCCCGGCAGCCACCCGCGTCGCCCCAACCGAGGGGAACGTGTCCCCGAGCGCCGGCCTGACCCAACTGGCTACTCCACTTACACCTGCAGCACCCCCCTTCCACTCATCGGCCTTCCCCGGGCCGCTTAGGCCAGGAGGCCGCACATGGGGGCAGCGGCCCGCGTCCCTCCGCGCCTACCACGCAGAGACTCCAGACGAGGCGAGCAACGGGGCCCCTTGGGATAGAACAACCACCAAGGACTCCCTCTCCCCCTAATTCTGGGATCGAAGGCCAAAGCCACTGCCTGGCTCCAACGTGACCATCCGCCCCTACGCCGAGGAGGAACCCGCTAAATCCACTCCACACCCCTTATCAGGAGCACAACACCAGAGAAAGGCGGATCAGCTGCGATGGGAACCTCAGCCTACCTAGAGCGACACACGGTAACGCCTACGGGCCGATACAATGTTACGCCCACCGGCCGATTCAATGCTAAGCCTACGGGGCTTCCCTGTTTAATTAAACTATCAATAATAGCAGATGAAAAGACCGAAGACTAATCCCGTTTGACCACTAGTTATAGCTCAGGTACACCTAGACCTGACCAACCCTCGAAAAGGGGGGCCACCTGGCCGTAAAATCTATCGGACGCGCTACGAGTAATAAAGGGAGCTACCACGATTCCCCCCACGCCAGGATCTAAATAGCCGCACCAAGGCGTAACTCTAAATGAAAATTTATGCACACACACAGGCAGAAAAATGCAGATACCAACGCCACGAATCGTCACTTTCTTTCGTTTTTATAAAAAAGAGAGAGAGAAAGGGGGGGAGCCTATACAAAACTACTTGGCGCTTCTGCCAGTCACGGCGCCCTCCCCCTCGAGGGAACCTCCGACTGCCCCGTCGGCCTCCGGCTCGTCACCCTCCCCCCGTCTCCATCCCCCTCCTCGTCGCTGCATGCGGCGAGCCAGTCGAGGTCGATCTCTACCGGCAGGACCAGACCCGCCAGCTTCTCCTTCATCCGAGCCAAGCAGGCCTCCCATCCCTCCTCGTGGCCCTTCCCCATGCCCTCGGACATCGACTTTGCGAGGGCGGGGACGACGGTTCTCTCTTGGTACGTACGAAATTCCTCGACCCTACGGGCCAGCTCCTCCTCGGCGGCCTTTGCACGCCCCGCTAGATCCTCCGCCCTAGCCTCCTCCCTCCCAAGGGCCTCCTCCAGCACCTTCACTCTCTCTCCAGCCTCGGCCGCCCTCTGCTCATGATCGGACACGACCGTCTTGAGGCGCTCTACCTCCGCCACGCTTCGGTCGCCCCTCTCCCTCTCCTTGGCAAGGTCCTCACCAGCCCTCTTACGAAGAGCAGCGAGCTCGGCGACCGCCTTAGCCACGGCGCCCTCTGCCTTGTGGATAGCTGGCACGTGCCTCATCATCCCAAGCATCAGGTTGATGATCTGAGTAAAGACAGAGAGCAAACAGAACCCATTTAGGGTGCTCTACAAAACCAACCAAAAAACGTCGCCCACCTTACAGAACATACCTGGACGCCATGCATCACCGCGGTCCCGCACAGACCCTCAGGCTCCACCGCTTCCAGCGCTACCCTATCGCGGGGCAGGAAGATGTTCTCCGTCAACCTCGCCGCCACACCTCCATCCTCAAACAGGTACTCGTCACTCGCCACTTTGTACGGCGCCCGATGAAGCGCGCCGTCGGGATAGCCCTCGACATCGGTCCTCTTGACCTTAAACTTAGCCAAGGCGGCCCCACAGCGGGGGTTGGTTGGTGCCCTCTCGAGACCGAACACGGGACAACCATAAGGCCAAGGGTCCCATCCTCCGGACCCTGTCGGGCCACTCGACGCCTCGGCCCTATGTGACTGACCGCCAGCTTCCGCCCCCTCCCCCCCCCACAGGGGCCATCGGGCTAGGCGGCCTCGTTCGGGGCAGTTCCGCCCCACCCCCTATCGACCCTTCGTCCCCGCCCTCCAAGTCGATGATGGGATTCGCCACCCCCTCCCCGGCCCCGCCTTCCGTCGGACCGGTTCCCCCCGGCGCGTTAGGCTCGGACGATTTCGTCGGCCTCTTCCTCCTCTTTGTGGGCGCTGGCACCCCAGTCGAGCTCCCCGCCCCAACTTCCGCCCACGACCTCTTGGGGCCACCTCTTATCGACGATCGCCCCGCCTGCTCCGAGGCCCGCCTCATCATTTCCTCGAGGGACAGACTCATTGTGCCACCTGCCAAAGAGAGAAAGTTCAGCGTAAGCACATCAGAAGCATGAACACCAAAATCTCTCATACCTTCGGGCCAGATGCACGCCGTTATCATCTCAGCCCGAGCGAGCATCCGATAATCTCGTCCCTCCGCTGGTATGGCCATCAAAATCCGGGCCACCACTTCCTCCTCACCCCCAACTTCACCCCCTCTTTTGCCTAGGGATTCAGCTCCGCCCAATCAAACCTTATCAGCACGTCCTCCGGCACCTCCACAAACACATACTGCTGGCGCCAAAACTTAATTTTCCCAGGCAAACCCCTAATGAGCGGATGCGTCCTCTTCGCGGAGAGATAATAGCATGACCGCAACCTCTTGACGGAGAAGAAGTGGCGAAATAAGGTCAGAGACGGGCAAACCTGGTTGCTCACGCACAGCACTATGAACCCCACAATGGCACTGATGGCATTGGGCATCAGGCGATAGAGGGGCAGTTCCAGGAAGTTCAACACTTCCAGCAAGAACGGATGGGGGGGAAGCGCAAACCTTGCTCAAACGAAGATACGTATACTCCCACCTCCCGATCACCCGCAAAACACACCCTTTCTTGCGGCTCCGGTTCACGAACCGAATACGGCGGCCTGACGTACATCGTGAAGATCTCCGCAACGGATTTCTTCAGCTCCGACTTGACGCCCGCAATCTCGACGGGCACCCCTCCTGTCTCCGCGGCGGAGCTTCCTTCCCCACCTACCCCCGAACCCTGACTCCGAGACGGAGACCTGGAAGAAGACATTTCTAAAACGAGCGTCTTACCTAACGGGTGCCGACGACTCGGGCGATTGCGCTACCCCGCTGACCGCTCCCACGAGGGTGACTCTGGCAAGGTCACGGACACCTCCTACAAGCCCTAGTTGCTTGGCAAAAAAAAATTTTCGCCCGACAATCAGCTTTGTTCCCCTCCCCCTCCTCACGATCCCTTTAAAGCGACTTCACAAAACATCGCGACCGTCGATCCCAAGACACGCGTCACCAATCCGGGCCCTGTCCACCACCCACGTGTTCTGACGCTTCGCGTACTGTCAAAACCGTCAATTCCGCCACGCGTCAACACTTCAGTGGTCGGGCCGCCTCGATTCCCGCCCGCCGTCGAATCGCCAGGCTGACGTAAAGTCATGCGACCGCCATAAATTCCCGCCAAAATCCAGGCGGAACGATTACCCCAATTTGAAATCAATCCATGCGCCTCTCGATCCATGGTCGAGTCCAGCCTCCGTCAGGGCGGCCACCGCAAGGAGGCGGCGCTCGCTCCATGGTTGAGTCCGGCCTCCGAAAGGGCGGCCACCACAAGGCACCGGCGCTCGGCCCATGATCAAGTCCGGTCACAACACGTAGGCGGGGCTAGATCCCAGATGGAGTCCGACCCCCGACAGGGCGGCCATACAAAAGGCGGAACACGATCCATGATTTAGTCCGAGCTCCGGCAGTACGGCCAAAACACGATCGTCTCCCCCGCACTAATAAGGGTCCGATCTCTTTCGGTTCGGCCGGAACAGGAACCCGCCCCACAACTTATCGGTTTCTCGGTTCCAACCCTTGGCAAACTTCTGTATGATCCAAGAACGTCCGACCCGCCACGGCACCTCCGGGCCCCGCACTGGGCATCGGAGCATCACGACCACCGGATAACACGACTACTCTCAACTCCCCTCTCCCGAAGACTTCGGCAGAGCGAAGTTGGGGGCATTTACGTCGTCCCTCACAGAGCGGACATTCTACGAGCAAACCAAGTAGGAATACATTTCGACACAAGACAATAACAATGTATTTACCCAGAAACCACACCATACATTGGACTTTCCACACACTACAACAGCACATTGTTTATAACCCTCTCACACGAATGTACGGCCCTCCCCGAACCCACGATTCTAGCGGCGCCGCCCCTCAACCGACCGATCTCGCATATCTTTAACCACTTGCCGAATCGCAGCCTCCTTAGCTTCTTGCAGCATCGGCATAACATGCTCGTCATGATAGCGACGGATAGCGGCTTCGATCTGTTTGCCCTCAGCGTCCCGTTTCTCCTCCAATCGCCGCACCGCTAGACCCCTCTCCCTCTTCTCGGTCTTTAGGGCGACCTCCAGGTCCTCTATTTGCCGCCTCTGTAATCCGATCACCGATTCCTTGCTAGCAACTTCCGAGGTACGCTTGGACCGGATATCATCCCTCTCCCGCGTTACTTCTTGGAGCTGCTTCTCGACCATGGCTTTGGACGAATCGAAGTACGCAGCCCGCCCCTTCTCCACCCCATAAGCCGCCCTAACCCTCTCCAGCTCCGCCTCCGTGTCCTTCAGCTTCGCCTTGACCTCGTCAAGGTTCGCCTTCGCCACGTCCAGTGACGCCCGGGTGACGGCCGCAGACTTGTAGCCCCACAGGGCTAACACGTTGGCGATCATCTGCATAAACCTCGAATCAACGAGACACGAACAAATAAAGTCTGCGGGTGGGGAAAGAAAGCCGACGTACCTGCACGACGTGCCATATGGCCGAGCCGCCCAACCGTTCCGCCCCCACATGAGTCAAAGACTCACGATCGCGCGGTAAACGCAATACTCGGCGAGGCGCGCCGCCACTCCCGCGTCCTCGAATACCGACTCGTTGCCGCCGACTCGGAAAGGGAACTTGTGGAGCCGGTCATCGGGGTATGCCTCGACCTCTTCTCGGGCCCTCTTAAAACGAATAAGGGTGCTCTCGCAAGCGAGACTCGACGACACCCCCATTTCCCACGAAGGGATCCCGTACGGCCACCCTTGAGCCACGGGCGCTCGGCGAGGCGTGGCCATCGCCGGTACCCGCGGAGGGACGGAGGGTCTGGCCCCCCGCACGGGCGCGTCAGCACGAAGATCCTCGACGGGCCCACCGGCAGAGATACCTTGCCCGGCTACCCCCCGTCCCAGGTGCGACCTCTCCCCACGGGGAGCCCCGCCCCCACGTTCCCGGGATCCGGCCTCGCTAGCCACCCCCTTGCCTTTCCCGCGGGGATCAGAATCCTCCGAGATCGGGGCCCCGGCCGAACCTGACACCCCCTCCGGCTCCCTCATCGCGTCTTCGCCTGCAAAAGGACAAAAGAGACAATCAGGGCGAGCCTAGCCCAGAGTTCACAAAACTTCAAAGATACCTAGGGTCCAAAAGTCCTGGGCGAGCCGACTGCCCAACGTTAGACTCGCCCAATGACGGCACGCCTCGGGCAGCTCCCTCAAAATCTGAGCCTTGGGAATATCCTCCTCGGTCAGCTCCACCCCTTCATTTACAAAGGGATTCCGCGCCCCCCAATTCGACATCAGCGCCACGTCACTTGGCACCGTCACGAAGACGAACTCCCTCATCCAATCGCTGACATCGTCAGGCACCTCGAGGATGAGTTCTCGCCCTCTCCTGGCGCAAACGCGATGATACATCCCCCACTTCCGAACCACGAAGAAATGCTGGAACAACGCCAAGGAAGGACTCAAGGAGCAAGCAAGGCACAAGACGACAAACCCCACTAACAAGCCCCAAGAACGGGGCGCTAAGGCGAATATCGGCAGCTCCAGGAAATTCAACAAGTGAAACAAATACGGGTGGATCGGAAAGCGGAGCCCCAACTCAAAGGACCGGACATAGACCCCGACCTCATTATCCCCCGGTGAACTCACCGCTTCCTCCGACCCGGGAACCCGCACCTCGTAGGGTTGTCACACAAACCGCACGCGAATCTCCCTGATGTTGATCCTATCCAACCTACGTCAGGGGGGACTCAATGTCTCTCGGTACAACGGATTGCCATGACCGTCTTTCCCTGGGCCGCCGCACCCCCGGCTGCGACGCCCCCTCGCACGCCAACTCTTCCTCCCCCACCCGGCTACTTCCTCCAATCTCGAATCGAGAAGACATTGATCGGAAAGGAAGGAAATTAATTGTTGTTACCTGTTGCTCCCTTGAACCTGGAAGGCGATCGGAAGAAGATGGCCGGTGACGGAAGGGACAGATTAGCCAGCAAGCTCCAACTAGAAAAATCGAGCGCCGGAGGAGAATCGGAGAAAGACAAAAATTCCCGCCGCCCGCCTCCCCAGACCCTTTTAGCAGTAAAGGTGGCCCCGGGGCCATCTCGGCCGTCAAACTTTCGCCACGCGGCGCCCATCGAGACGCCCCCGACGCCTCGACTGGCGTAAAGGTCACCTCATCCACGTGTCGCAAAATCAATCGTGGAGACGCTTCGATTTCCTCTGCCCCCCTTTCAAATCATAATAATGGCCACTAAGGCGGGAGTTCCGAAGCCGCTGCCATCACTACCCGGTGGTTCCCAAGGCCCATATCGATGGTCCGGAGTGGTGGATATGGTTCGCCCTCCGAGCCGAGCCGGGCTACCGCCTCAGACTCGAAGGCCGGGGGCAATTGTTACGACCTAAAGATCGTAGGAGCCCAACTCCCGCCCGGATCCTTTAACATACCCCATTAGCTCACCATTTCACAAAAGGGCCACCGCCCCGAAAATCCGGGGCATCATGGAGATATGCGCGCCTTGCAGCGCTCCCCGAACCGGCCGAGGCGAACAACCGCAGCCGGCCGAGGCGAACAACCACAGCCGCCCGACCCACCGGGGTAGCGCGCTTGGGGACGCTTTGGTAGCTAGGCCAGGCCTATTGACGGGCACGGCCGGGCCGGACAACCCCCGACTGGAACGGCCCGTCCGATTCCCGCGAACCGCGGCGCCTAAAGTGAGCCAGACCTTTAGTTCGACGCTAACGACAAACAGCCTAGGATAAGGACACGACTGACACATACGTCACCCGACCGCCTGACAAAGCACCCCCAGGCGGCTGACCTGTCCGGTGGTTAGTGCTTTCGGCCCTGACATCCCGACAAAAGCACCCCTTGGCCGTTGCGCCGCCTGACAGAAGCAGGTCAGAAACTCCTGTTCCCGATAGCCTTGTCCGAAGCTTCCGCTGACACCCGAGCCAGCTCAGCATGCCTAGTCATCACCCGTCAGGTATAAATACCCCCTCTCCTCTTACGGAGAGGGGGTTGGAAAATTCTCTCTCATCTTCTATAATTCACACACGAGAGCAAAGGTCCTCCATATCTTTGTTCTCCCACCTATAGCTCGTCACGCGAGGCGGACACATCGTAAGTCCGACCGGCGTGACTAGCCCCCTATTTAAGCCCTTTTACTGACTTAGGCATCGGAGGGGCTAAGGGTTGAACCCCAACCCCGCCCTTCTGACGAGTTGTTCGTGCTGCAGGAGAGCTCGCCCCTTGACCAAAGTCAGCGTCAGCCTCCCGCCGTCCAACCTTCCTCAGCTGCGTCCAACGAGATACGATCCCGTGAGCTCCACCGGCAACGGATCCAACCTCTTCATCCCACTAATCACTTGTAAAACAGCCTACCTAACCCCTCATTTCCATATAACCATCGTGCCCTTGGTTCACCATAATACAAATTCATTGTACGCGAGTTCCACCTCGAAACAATACCCAAAACGGGTTGGCAGTGCCACTAATAAAAAGACCAATGAATTGCACGTCCATTACTAATGAAATCCCAGTTGCTGGTGGATGCATGGGGACATGCAATTTTGCATGCTGCATCATTGATAAAAATAAGACCCTTTGGAGGTCAGAGCCTCTCTTCAATGTAACTTTCATATAGAATACCACCGACCATATCTCAGTTGAGAATATTCAGTTGCGCATTTTACATCCTAATTGAACCACCACAAAGGACAAATATGGGTCCTCAATGTCGCCTAGATATCTATATAAGGTTTGACTCACCCTCAATTATAAGATCCCTAGAACCCCAAATGGGGAGACGCATTTAAGGCATGTCTTGGAGACTATGAATTTGATGAGACGAGCTTTCCCAAAATGGGCCCAGATACTAAAAAAATCTGGAGCGAAGAAAATTATATCGTGGTATACAAAAACTTTGACCCACTATGATCTGGTAATGAAACAATGTGAAGATGAGATCCTGAAGATCATCCACATACAGAACACTGTTCACCAATTACTGGACTCATTTACTGACAACCAGAAGATTGTCAGATCACACATCCCTGCTGCAAATATTCCAGCTAGGAATGACATCCATGAGAATGGATGCAATCAACCAGCAGCAAAAGTGGCTGCACCTCAACAGAAAAAGTGGCAGAGCACTAGGCTCCAAGGACAAAAATCCAAGAAAAAGAAAAATACCTGGAAACCTTGGGACGATACCCCCACAGAAAAATGAGCCCATGTCCATACACTCACCCCTCCCAGAATCCACTGCAGAGGAACTTCTGGGAGAAATTGAAATATCATTAAATTATGTCGTACATGGGAGGTGCTGGACAAAAAGAGTATAGTCGTCGTCGACGACTTCGCGTTTCACATTGCCATTCACGTCGCTGAAAGAGACGATGATCATGATCCACATTCCGTTATTGAATGCAAACGAAGAAATGATTGCCAAAGTGGAATGAGGCAATAAAAGAAGATCTGGACTCACTTGAGAAACACAAAGTCTTTGGACAAATAGTCCAAACACCAGGGTATTCGTAAGAAAAATAAATGAAAATAATGAGATCACACACTACAAAGCAAGGCTTGTAGCACAAGAATTTTTCTAAAGACCAAGTATAGACTATGAATAGACATACTCCTCGGTAATGGATGTGATCACTTTCCGATTCTTGATAAGCTTAACAGCAAAGTAATGATTAGATATGCGGCTAATGGATATTGTGACTGCATATCTATATGGTAATCTCGATAAAAAGATTTATATGAAACTTCCTGATGTCTTTTCAATGCCCGCTGAACTAAAAGATAGACCTCGGAACGTCTACTCTTTTAAGCTTCAAAGATCATTGTATAGTCTTAAACAATTGGGAAGAATGCGGTACAACAGACTTAGTGAATTCCTTGTACAATAAGGATTTAACAATAATGAAGTCCGCCCTTGCATTTTTATAAGAGTAAAGGAAAAAGGATTCGTCATAATTGCAGTCTACGTAAACGATCTGAACCTCATTGGATCTCCTGAAGAGATCACTGAGATACCTGTAAGCCTAACAAAAGAATTTGATATGAAAGACCTAGGCAAAACAAAATTTTGCATTGGCTTACAGATTGAACTTTTAAAAGACGGAATCCTGCTACATCAAACCACATATACAAAGAAACTGTTGCAAAGATTTCATATGGACCAATGTCATCCACTAAGTACACCTATGGTGGTACGATCTCTGGAAGCACATAAAGACCACTTCTGGCTGCTGGAAGAGGGAGATAATATACTTGGTCCAAAAGGCCCTTATCTGCGTGCTATTGGAGCACTTCTATATCTGACCAACTGCACGAGTCCCGATATAGCGTTCGAAGTAAATTTACTAGCTAGCCACAGTGCAGCGCCTACACAGCGCCATTGGACCGGGGTTAAGCACCTTTTGCGCTACCTCAAGGGCAACAGATTTGGGAATATTTTACAAAAATGGATTATCCTCCGCACTTGTTGGTTATGCTGATGCAGGTTATAGGTCTGATCCACATAATGAAAAGTCACAGACAGGGTACGTGTTTACATATGGAGGGACAACCATTTCCTGGAGATCCGTCAAGAAAACCATGACTGCGATCTCATCCAATCACTCAGAGATACTCGTCATACATGAAGCAGGCAGAGAGTGTTTCTGGCTACGCTCAGTTGTACATCACATCATGTGACGATCGGATTGAAGATTATAGATCTTGAACCTACTACTATGTTTGAGGACAACACTGCTTGCATCGCTCAGTTACGAGGTGGCTACATCAAAGTCGACAGAATGAAGCATATTTCACCAAAATTCTTCTGGACACATGAGCTACAAAGAGATGCCGAGATCGACGTCAGACAAGTACAATCATGTGACAACCTGACAGTTTGTTCACAAAATCTCTTCCTACAGCTACTTTTAGGAAGTTTATACAGAAAATTGGTATGATGCGTCTAAGAGATCTGAAAGCCTCAACGCTTGCACAGATCAGGGAAGTTAGAGAGCGTTTGTACTCTTTTTCCTTAACTATGGTTTTTCCCATAGGGTTTTCCATAACTAAAGGTTTTAACGAGACAAATCTCATCAACTCAAAATCCTGAAGTATCCACCACATGTGAAACTCCTATAACACTCAGAATCATGAAATATTCATGAGCAGAGTTCACATCTATGGCTGGATAAGGGGGAATATTGTAAACGGATGCTGACGAGAATTTGTATTAGGATTACGTCTTATCCATAGGATAAGATTGTATCTATTGTACCATATCTTTTTACGCTATCCCATCCACTATGAATAAAGAGCTGAAGCCTCTTTCCGAGATTGATGATCGACAACAACTTTCTTTATACGACTCACAGTCATGTTTGAATACCCAAGTAATAGTGGCGGTTTTGTCATTTCACCCTTCCAATCGAGCCAGCCAACCAACAGGCGACGGGCGTGGATCCAACGACAGCGACCACTACCAATCCGCCACGTCAGACAATCGTGGCGGTTGCCATCCACGTCGGATCCGACGCAAATCCAACTTCTCTTCTCTCTCTCTTTCACACTAAATTTTACAAGTGCACCAATTTAAGTAACCTTCACATATGACCTAAAGCAGATATCGACAAAGACGTGAGCAATCTCACGTGTAACTCGTTTTTGTTTCGCTGGTCTCTTTTTTCCCGGTCTCAACCGCTTTCCGATGTCAGTTGGGAGATATTTTTCCGGGAGGCGACGACATGTCATGCCTTGGCCGCAAACTCCGGGCCGTCAAAATATTTGCCTCTCCCTCGGTTCGCAAACACCCCATTTTTAGCCCACTTTTCTTGCATTCGAGTGGGACCCACGCACGGGGTCAGAAACGTGGGTGCCTCGATGATGTTTTCGTAAAACGCGGTGAAGTAGCCGTAGGTTCCCGCCAATCCTAGCTAACCGCCTCCCTGTAACTTTTAACGGTGGTAATTATTATCAAACTATAAATAGGGTTTGCTGCTGCACGAGATTGTTCCCAAAGTGGCAGAGCTAATAAAGAGCTTTGGGGATTTGAAAGCAAATTGGTAAGATCTTAGCTTTTCTTTTCTTTTTTGTGATATTTTTAAAAAATGTCTTGGTTCGATTTATTTTATTGGCTAATGAGTTATTTTTTCTTGATCTGGAGTTCTCTGTGCTGCATTGTATTTTTAAAAAAAGAAATTTGTTGTTGTGATATGCATTTTCTCTCTCTTCTTTTCTTGGGCATTTGTGCGAATTTTTTGTTCATGTGTAGTGGTTCTATGGGGGTTTTAGCGTTTTCTAGGTAAATTTGCAGGTTTTTAAAGTTTGTAACTTTGTGAATTGCTTTTAGTTTTTCTTCTGCTTTTTTCCATTTTTAAATAATATTTCTGGTTTATAACATGCATTGAAATTTTAATTTCTCGTTTTTGAAGTTTTGTTTGTTTTCATTTTTTAGGCCTCTGTCCGATTCTCTGAGTTTGTCTTGAATTTCGCCTTTTCTGACAGATAATTTACAATTTATTTTTTCATTTGAAACCTACTAAATTTTTTATTTTTCTGATACTTTTTCCCTTATGGATCTATTTTCCTCCATCTTTCTGGAAATTTCCAGTCTATTTAAATGGCATATCTTTTATGTGAACTGGATCTCTGTGCTCCGTTCACTGCATCATGTCTTAATCTTTTGCAAAATCGCCATAATTAAAAAAAGAGGGAAAAAAATAGGATTTTCGGTTGTTTTGTTTTCTCTTTTGTTCATATTTATTTGAGGACTAGTTTGTTTAAGCTTACATTTTTCTGACGCCCAAATTGGCGCTTTTATCACCTAGGTTTTATTGTCCTGTTCTAGAATCCAAGCAAGATGACGGTCGGTGCTGGGATTTCCGTCGCTGATGGGAACTTGAACGTTCTCGGCACCAAGATCTTGACCAATGTCAACGACAACATATTCTTGACTCCGGCCAGTGGCGACGGCTTGATCAATGGTGCCTTCATCGGAGTCAGATCCGATCGTGGCGGCAGCCGCAGCGTTTTCCCCTTTGGAAAGCTTCAGTAAGTATCTATCTTCCAAGAATCTTTCAATTGTTTGGTTTTTTCTCATGTCCTTTTTACTTTTTGATCTATCATTGGGTTGGATTTTATTGGATTTAGTTGGGAAACTCCAAATTGATGTGTGTATGAAACTAAATTGAGTTTCAGAATCGGGGATTTTATAAAAAAACTATAGGAAAGTTTCATTTTCGTTCTTTCATATATGCTGTCATTCTCGCTCGTTATGTACATTTCAATGTAGGGTTCTGTTTTAATAAAAAATTTCAGCTTGTTCTTTTGTCATGTCTAATTTTTCTTCTTTTTTCAATTTTTATGCCAAGCGTTAAAATTATTTATTTCTGCTGAAAAATATTAGATTTTACTTTCTTAAATTTATTTGGTGGCATTCTACTATATGTACGTGTGAGACTAATTTGGGCATCAATAATTATTTGTTCATTTAAAAGGTCTAATTTTGTTCTTTTCTGTACCAAGTTGCTTTAATCCTATGTATGATTAAACTTGATATGTTAATCCTATTCAGACAGAAAATATAGCTTGTTCCTTAATATGTTCATCGAATCCATCTAGTTAAATAGTTGTCATGCCGCGGCAGTAATTTGAGCTGGTAATTTGTAATGCAGGGGTTTGAGATTCATGTGCACTTTCCGATTCAAGCTGTGGTGGATGACACAGAGAATGGGCTCCCATGGGAAGGACATTCCTTTTGAAACTCAATTTCTTATAGTCGAGGGAAATGATGGATCTCATGTTGGCGAGGAGAATGTGAATGAAGCTGACCGATCTGTTATTTATACCGTGTTCTTGCCTATTCTTGAGGGGGCCTTTCGAGCTGTTCTTCAGGGCAATGAGAATGATGAGCTGGAGATATGTGTGGAAAGTGGTAATGATGATAGAAAAATGGAGAAATCTATTAGATCTTTTTTATTTCTTTCATCCCTTTTTATTGAAGAGAAGTCTTTGTATGGTTGATCTAAGATTTTGGGGTTGATTTTTGCAGGTGATCCAGCAGTGGACAAATTTGAAGGAACACATTTAGTTTTTGTGGCTGCTGGACTGAATCCGTTCGATGTCATCACTAATGCAGTAAAGTAAGCATTGAATATGGTTACTTCAAGTTTCTTCAGTAGAATAGCATTTTCCTGTCTTACCTCTTCTTTTCATATCCTTGTTTTGAATGCTATAGCGTCTACTCTTTGCTTGTAATAAATTGTTTTATTCAATCATAGCTCAATCACAACATATCTGCAGTTAGTATAGTACCAATCATTTTTCTTGGAATACACCCTGTAAGTTGTTACTGCTTTGATCTGTTCAAATAGTGTGGTTCCGAGGATTTTCTTTGGGTCATTTTTGATACTCTTATTTGCTTGGGTCTCCAATTTGTTACATTTAAGTTTGGTTTTGTCCATTCTATTTGTTAGATCTTCAATTGGGATACTGCTTTAAGGGCTAATTCTGTACCGCACATTCCTTTATAAAGATACCTTTATAATAAGTTAATAACTGGATGTGAAAATTAACTTGAACTTTCTATGAATGCATACCTAACTATCAAATTTAGGGTTCATCTTGATGCTGAAGAGATAATTGTCACTAGTTTCATGTTTTGACAATGTTTGTCACTAGTTTCATGTTTCGACGATGTTTTTCAACCTCAAAAGCTTAATTCCGGTGGGGGAAATTTGAATGCAGCAATGGGAGGTCATGCTCAACATTATTTACATACCATTAGTGAGTAAAAAGGTCATGAATTCTCCATTGGCTTTTGAGAAATTAGATTTGGGAAGACATTTCATTTGCACTGCTTTTGATGTGTTTAAAAGATACTGATTTTCAGTTCACGTAATGTTCTGCCATTAACACTGTCCCATTTGCAATTGGAATTCAACAGGACTGTTGAGAGACACTTACAGACATTTTCTCATCGGGATAAGAAGAAGGTACTCTTCCATTTATTCTTTTTGAACCAGAACTTTTCATATATAATATCATATCCTTTATTCCTTTGTTTAAAGGATACAGAATAATATTCAATCTCAAAACTATTAAATTTTTTATGGCAGATGCCGGATATGTTAAATTGGTTTGGCTGGTGCACATGGGATGCATTTTATACTAATGTTACTGCAGAGGGAATTAAACAAGGATTAGAAAGGTAATAAGAGCTTTTTTTTTCTGCCTTTTTAAAATAGTTATTCTCATTAGATAATTTAGGCTTATTTCATGAGAAATACTTAGAAGTTTCTCATGTTTTTTGAGTTTAATAGCATGTACTTTTTTGCTTGTGTTTAATACCCCTGTACTATTTTTTCATGTTTAATACCATGAACTTTTCCTTTTTTTTAAAGTTTGATACCTAAATAGATTAAAAAATTCCAAAATAACCCTTGTCGTCAAAATACAAACAAAACCCTAATGGCATGGAGAGTGAGGTGTATGAAAGTAGATCGTAATTGTGACAAAAATGCTAATAGTTGAAGATGATGGTTCTAGTTGAAGGGGAAGAAGATAGTAGTGATCACAAAACAGGTGATCAGGTAAGTTTGTTCAATCTTCTATTTTTAGGGTTCAATTTGTATATGATTATGAAGGTAGCAGAAATATATTGATGTTACAAGATACAAATTGGATAAAAATTATATGGAAGCGTGATGTGATGTTTATAGAAATAAGAGAGAAAATGGGTTCACTTTGCTATATTAGATTTTAATAAAAGGAAAGATGAAGAAATTGGAGGAAAATGAAAATAATAAGGTGGAGGAAGTATCAATAAAGACAGGGATGCGGAGATGAAGGAGAAATAAAATGGAGAATTTAATTTTGAATAAAGCTAGTGGTTTTTTTAATTAAAAAGAGAGAAAAAACAGTGGATGAAGATGATGACCAAAGGGTCATTAATTTTTAGTTGGAGGATAAAAATGTCCAACTAATTTAGAGGTAGCAAACATAGAAACTTTGTGGTAGTTTCCACGAAATACTAATGAGAATCCTTTTCTTCCGTCAGCTTGGAAAATGGTGGATGCCCTCCAAAGTTTGTCATCATTGACGATGGTTGGCAATCTGTGAGCATGGATCAAAGTGGAATTGCCAATGAAGCTGATAATGCTGCAAAGTGAGAAAGCTTAGCTAGTATCTTTTGACCTTTTTAGCAGTGGAAACCCTATTTTCCCTTTGTGAGGGATCTGGCTCTAATATAAAATTGTGCTTTGTTTCTTTCAGCTTTGCAAACCGGCTGACTGATATCAAGGAAAATCACAAATTTCAAAAGAACGGCCGGGAGGGCCACCGCAATGAAGATCCATCCATGGGCATTGCTCATATAGTTACAGAGATCAAGGAAAAGCATGACATAAAGTAATTACTACTCTCATACCAAACCTTGGTATGGTTGTCAATATTGTTAGTCACGTTATTCATGACGAGTTACTCTTTGCTTCCAGGTATATTTATGTTTGGCATGCAATAACTGGCTACTGGGGTGGAGTAAGGCCAGGCATTTCTGGAATGGAACACTACGAATCCAAGATTGCCTATCCAGTTTCATCGCCAGGTGTTCAATCCAATGAACATTGTGATTGTCTGAATAGCATAACTAACAATGGCCTTGGTCTGGTGAATCCAGAGAAAGTATATAACTTCTACGATGAACTTCACTCTTATCTTGCATCTGCTGGGATTGATGGGGTGAAGGTAGATGTTCAGAACATCCTGGAGACTCTAGGAGCTGGGCATGGTGGAAGAGTAAAGCTAGCGAGGAAATACCACCAAGCTCTAGAGGCTTCCATTGCGAGGAACTTTCCTGATAATGGAATTATTTCTTGCATGAGCCACAATACCGACGGCTTGTACAGGTAATATACTCTTGAAACTCTGAATTATGCATATTTGTGATTGGATTCTGCGCTAGGAAATGGAACATGAAATTTTTTGTTCTATTATTTGGTTTGTGATACCCATCCAATTCTATTGTTGCATAATACTTAACAAGAGTTTCAACTATTAAGAAGATTCTTTAAAACTATATCTTACCATTTTCCTCCTCTTATTCCAACCAAAGTAATATCTCTTCTGTATTTAACTGATATATAAAACTTATTTTTTGTTTTAGTTAGTATTACATAATTAACTGTTTTGATCAAAATAATCTTTGAGAAAAGATATGTACATTTTGGCGCTCCAAGCAAAAGTGCTGCTTTCCACCAAGAAAAATAAGTGTCACTTAGGGGTGAAATTCATATCCTAAATATCGAAATCTGTGTCGCTTCCGCATTAGTTTAGCTGTATTCGGATATGAGAGTGTGATCTTTGTTTGAATCAGACATCAAAACAGAAATCTGCTTAAAACAAGACTGAATGTGGAATAATATGGTATCTGCAGCATTGATTATCCACTCTGCATGTATCTGGATATAGATACATGTATCTGGATATAGATACATCATACACATGATCTGATTGTTATTAGTTTATTACTAAATTTAACACAATTATTATTTCAAAAAATTTAAATTGTTTAACATAATAATTAGCATTAAAAATGGAAGTCAACAGATTGAATGTTCGTTTTCCCCCCAAAAATAAAGCATATCTGCCAAAATCAAATACCTCTAAGAAGCGGATTCTGATAATATCCATGTTTGAAAAATATCTGTTGGATTCAAATGCTGCATACCAAATATCTGACCGGATGTCAAGTCAGATACGGATAGCAATCTTAATGTTTAGATTCGGATACCAAACCTCAATTATATGAATGAGAATAATTCAAACAGATGGCACCTGATCAACTTGGGTCCTGTGTTGGCCGCCACGTCAGTGCACTTGATCCAAGTTGGTGTCCAACTTTTTGGACGGCCAATGAGAGGCCGTCACGTCAGTGCACTTGATCCAAGTTGGTCATGTGCCATCTGTCATACATGAATCTTCTGTCATATCAATAACTTCATCTCATTTGGTATTGACTCTATTATTTGTGAGTGCAGTGCAAAGCGGACAGCTGTCATAAGGGCATCTGATGATTTCTGGCCTAGAGATCCGGCTTCTCATACAATTCATATCGCTTCTGTTGCATACAACACTGTCTTCCTTGGAGAATTCATGCAACCTGATTGGGACATGTTTCATGTAAGTTCCACGCCTTCATTTGTTTGTTTATCTATTTCAAGCTATAGTTTCAAATGATCTGATTCCCTGCATTTCAACCAGAGTCTCCATCCTATGGCTGAATACCATGGAGCTGCCCGTGCAGTTGGAGGTTGTGCCATTTATGTCAGGTAACAACATAGATACAAACCTAATAAGGATACCTCTCATCAAGGTAAATACTGGTTTAAACTTTTCTTACAATGCTGATCACTTTTATGCAGTGATAAACCTGGTTGCCATGACTTCAATCTGCTTAGAAAGCTTGTGCTGCCTGATGGATCAATATTGAGGGCCAAACTCCCTGGAAGACCAACAAGAGATTGCTTGTTCTCGGACCCAGCCCGTGATGGGAGGAGTCTTTTAAAGATATGGAACATGAATGACTATGGTGGAGTCATTGGGGTGTTCAATTGCCAAGGAGCTGGATGGTGCCGAGTTGGAAAGAAGAACTTGATCCATGACCAACAACCTGGCACCATCACCGGTGTAGTCCGAGCTAAGGATGTAGATTACCTTCCAAAGGTTGCAGATGATGGTTGGAATGTCAATGCCATTGTATATACCCATATAGGAGGTATGTTCCATAATGAAACTTTTGTTCTAGCAAACAAATGCCTATCAAACTGAAACACGCTTAGCTATTGGTCACACACAGATGGTTTGATCGGATACATTAGTAATCACGTTAACAACATGTTATTTATTTTTCTGTAATAGCATATAAAAATTGAACGCAAGTTAATGAGTACAATGATGAATTTTGTTTCATTCAATCTTTTGAGTTGCCATGTATTTTGCAGGGGAGGTGACCTATCTTCCAAAGGATGCAGCTTTGCCTATCACTCTGAAATCCCGCGAGTATGAAGTATTCACAGTGGTTCCAGTTAAGGAGTTATCCAATGGAGCCTCTTTCGCACCAATTGGTCTGGTTAAGATGTTCAATTCTGGTGGAGCCATCAAGGAACTGAGATATGAATCCGAGAGAACTTCAACATTGGAAGTTAAGGTTCGTGGCAGCGGCATGTTTGGTGCCTACTCATCCATCAGACCCAGCGTGGTTAAAGCTGATGGGAGGGATGTTGAGTTCAGATATGACGAAGGCTGTGGTTTCCTGTCCTTTGTTCTGGGCATTCCACAAGGGGAGTCATATTCTTGGAACGTAAGCATTGAACTATGAGATGATATGGCGGAAGGTCTATTGGATGATCACTACAAGTGACAAACATGTAGTATGATCTCATGAGATTCTCAACTTACCCTTGAACGTTATTAAAAGCGCATGCCTTAATGCATGGAAGAAGGATTCCCGTGTATCTGACGTGATGATTCATGAACGTTTCAAGGGGGTTTCATCTATCACTGATTGGCTCTGGTTCTAATTGTTGGTAGGTTCTCATTATTGATCTTCGGTTAGGGTTTCACTTAATTTGGTTCTTATTTAGCTTCCTTCATTCGCTGAACCATAAGAGTTTTGGTTATGATCGGAGAAGCAGATGGTAGTTTCAGATGTATGGTAATTTGGGTCCTCTGTGCTTATAAATCAGTTGTCGTTTAGAGTTTTAGTTATGAGCACAGATGCGGATGTGCATTGTATTAGATCTTGGAAGGTTAGGTCTTGGACGGTCTTGACGCGACTGAAGGTGAAGTGAGAAGCCATGTGAGTCCATTCGATTTGTAAATTACTGTATTGTATGAGAGTAATGGTTGTTAGATGGTTACTAAGGAAATTCTTCCTGATATTGTTGGGAAGTTTCTTCTCTGTGTAGACTGTGCTGTATTTTTATTTTGGTCATTCGCTCATGAGGACTAGATTAGGGGAACCAATATAAACATCAGGAGCAGCAAGAATACAAATTGTGGAATAAAACTAACATATGTGATATGTTTGATTAACTGGCATATCCCCTGGAAAGACTATCTGCGCATTCCATTGTTCTATTTTCAGCCTCCAACAAATAATATTTATTTGTTTATTATTTTAGTAATAAAGGCTGTTGGCCGTTGGGATCTTTCAATTCATAACCCAGACCTCCTAGGGAGCTATACTATGGCAACCACATCCCTTCGGCTAATTGTTTGGCCAGCTGCGGCTAAGAACTCGTTGTTATGTAGTATGTACAGATGTCTATACCAGCTCAGAAGATTGGAAACCCGTTTGAGAAACAATGAAGAAGAGTCTGTAGCCTATTTGAATAGACTTCGGCCAAGAGTAGAAAAGAGTATTGGGCTGGAATGGCAAAGTGATGGCCTACGCATCAAGGTGGCCAATGGACGAAGGCCTCTACTGCAAACATCATGAAAGCCTGATGCCTCTAGGAGCCGGATGACTCGATCCTGATGGCACAGGGAGTGGCAGTCTGTGGAGCAGGTGGAAGAGTCTGTTGTATGGGTATTGCTACCACAGGTGCTACAGACATTGGAGAGCTACCCTGTTGTGGAAAAAAACTTACTGCTACGCCCCGACTATCCACATGTAAAGCACCTCCTAAGGCAAAGTTCTGCATTCCTTCTTATGTCCAATCTTGCCACAATGCTGACAAGAAATCGATCTCTAAAAAGCCGGTGGGGCTCCCGACCTCCTAAAGTGAACAGTATGCACAGGCCTAGGAAACTTCTTCTACTGTCCCACTGAACGTCTATCAACAATCATTGGAGTCTTCCCCAAACTCCTCAGATAGGTCTCATGCATCCTCGTCGCCTTCATCACTGCCTCATGTGTAGACAAATCAAGCGTAGACATGGCTCCTCTATACTTTGGATCTAGGCCCATGCGGAAGCGACGAGCTTGAGTGGCATTAGACGTCACTAAGTCTGGAGCAAACTTGCTCAAAGAGAGAACTATATGTCGTATGCATTGATACTCCGACGATCTTGGGTCAGTTGCTCAAAATGATGCCTTAACTCATCCTTCTATGTCTTAAGAGGAACTTAAACTCAAAACGCTCCGTGAACTAATCCCATGCGACAGGCTTGGTCAGATGACGCTCTTTTCCATCCCACCAATCTCGAGCCTGATAGGTCAACTGTCTCCGTGTAGCTGTAGAGGAATATACACTCGGATCATTTGTATTTGATGCAAATGAAAATTTAAGTCTAGATAGGGACTAATTTGCATTTGATGCAAAAGAGATTAAATGTGTTTTAAACTGTTTAAAACAATATTTAATAAAATAAACGCAAGGAAAAAGTTCACGGGTAAGACGAGAATGTCTCGGTCTACGCCCAGATTTGAACGACGTCCAAATCGGACGCCAAATGCCCAAGTTATGCCCAAAACAGATCTAAGAGTAAGATCAGACCAGATCAGGCAGACCCAGCCCAAACTGAGTCTGGCCTAGACTGATGGCCAAGCCCAGTAAAGCCAAGGCCCGCCTGGGCCTGGGCGCCCGGCCCAGGCCCGGGCCCGGGCGCCTGGGCGCTGGGCGCCCAGGCGTTCTGGGCCGGGTGCCCCGCCCGGCCCAGGCGCCCGCCTGGGCGCCCGTGCCCAGGTCTGGGCAGGCGCCCAGTCAGCTTTTTTGGGGGCTGTGGGGCCCACTTGTTGGGCCCCATTAATGGGTGCAGAACCCTAGGATTATTGGACAGATTTGACGGCTTGTTTTTGCGAAAAACAAGTCGTAGGCTGAACTTTGGTCGATTAATTGGAGGGTCAAACGAACTCCGATTGACGAACGGTTTTTTCCTATGTGTTCACCGTTGAACACCCTTCGAATTAATAGGTTGTATCAATCCTGAAGTTCAACGGTGAGGGAGTTTAAATTCACGGAAGTTTACACTTTGTGAAAGGCAAACTAAATTGATTTTATTAACTCTAATTATTAGTCCCACATCGGATTTTGAGAGAAGTGGAGCAGTCGGCCGCCTATATAAATAGGGGTCTGCTCTCCTCCTCAAAACTCGTCCCAAGCTCTAGATCTGAGCGGCTCTCGTAAATGTTGGAGCACGCTCGGATCTAAGCTTAAATTAATATTTCTCATCTCCCTATAAATTTCTGCCTTGCTCCTGAGGGCTCTAGCAAAGCCGCAAAGGAGTTCGGATTCGGATCCGAAATCTAGGCGGAGGTTTCACTTGCGTGAAACTTTCTTCGACGCGTGGTTGGCTCGGCTGCACGAGGATTGCTCGCCTCGGGATGCGGAGCGGTTCGAGGAGCGGTTCGAGGAGCGGTTCGGGGAGCGGTTCGAGGAGCGGCTCGGCGTGGGACGGGGAGCGGCTCGGAAGACGGTGCAGAACATCTCGCCTGCTCCAGGTGTCACGCCCAGCTTCCCTAAAATAGAGGCGAGACGTGAAAAGGTCCGCACGGGAGTGGAGCTATGAAGCCCCAAACCCGATAAGCGTCAATAAAACATAAGCAAGTCCCTGTAACCACAAACGGAACAACAATAATAACACAAGGAGAGACAGAAATAAAATCTCAAATCTCAGAATTTGTCCAACATGAAAATTAAGTTCAACATCCAGAAAAGTCACCAGGCTAAAAGAAAGAGTCTAAAGGCCAAGAGCAAGGCCAACAAAAGGGACAACATAACAAAGTATTGGTGCCATGCACCGACAACAAAACAGTCTAAACAACAACACAAACAGTCTCTACGACTGATCGCCCGTGTCCACGAAGTCCTCGTCAAACACAGGCTCGGGCTCGGCGTCTGCAAACACCTCGTCCTCAACAACGAACTCAGGCTCAGGATCTAACATGTGTCACCCAAAAGAGTAAAGGGGCACATGTCAGCAAGTATAAAAGACTTGGGCAAGGAAACTGAAAAGGAAGGCAAACTAACAACCTAGCAGTTATAGTATGCATGACATGGCAGTTATGGTATGAGTGTACAAGTAAGACATGGTGAAACCACAAGTACAAGAGAACAATTTTCAGGGCATGTCAAGAGTAGCCAAGCTACTAACAATCTCAATCTTTTCACTAGTCACGTTTCAAGTTGTTTGTAGATGTTTACGCCTTACAGCTGAACTGTTTGACATTCACACTGAGTTGCCGCTTAACACTACCCCAGAACCCAGAGTTTACGCCTTACAACTGCAGTTGCTGATCGGGCAGACTCCCAGTTGAATGGCCGCTTAACTCTTACCCCAAAACCCACGTGTAAACGAGCCAGGGTCCCTGTACACGATGCTCAGTAAATGAGCCAGGGTTACCCCGCACAAGAGCTCGTTTCCTGGATCACAAACCAGAAGCGTATTTCATTTGGCATAGGGGTGCACCTAGCCGCAATCATTTCACAAGGTGTAGCGGAGCTACGCAATCACGGGAACACTTAAAGAATGCAATGACATGACAATTAATTCGCGTACCGTTAATGGAAATTAAACATGACATGGTAGTTGTGCAACATGATAAATGTCGGATCTAGCTTCGTTGTCAAGCTAGTTCCTAAAATTGCGCCTAGGTGAGTATCATTTTGTCGCCTAGTCTCTTTTACGCCTACAACAAGCAAATGGCCTAAGACATGGCCTAAAACCCTAAGTGGCAAGTTTCACTTGCCTAGCACCGAGGATGACGATCATGGAGGTTCGTCTCACGGACGCTAATCTACGGGGAAGAGATCGTTGCCATGGCAAAACAACATTAGAACAACATCCAACTTAGTTTTATTAGGGTTTTATAAAAACACAAATGGGTTATGAGAATATTATAGAATCGAGTTATTACCGAATCGTTAGCGGAAGAACGATGACGAGCAAGCACGGCGGCGGAAGAAACGATTCGGGGAACCTACGGTTCAGATCTGGAAATGGATGGAGAGATATGGAGAAATGGGGTTTTGGGGATTTTGGGGGTTTTCCGACGACCTAGAGGAGGTGGCCGGCCTAAATGGAGAGGGGAGGAGAGGCTTTTGATGAAGGAGGAAGGCTAGGGGAAGGTTGGGGAAGATCAGAGGTCAAGGGGGAAGGAAAGAGGTCAGGAGAAGAGAAAGAAAGAAAAGAAACGAAGTGGGGTTTAAATAGAAAACGACCTGGCGGCTGCCCAGAAATTAGGGGTTCGACACTGATTAGTCGGTCAAAGAGCAACCTCTGACCGACTAGTTTGGGAACTAGTCGGTCGGTTGACCAATGCAGGCCGACTAAGTGTAAACAGTAACTCCTGACGAAAAATAGGATTTAGATTTAGTCGGTCAAAGAACAACTACTGACCGAATAGTTTCTCATCTAGTCGGTCGACGAACGTTCTTAGACCGACTAAGAATGAATAGTACTTGGTATCAAAAATGATCATAGAGCTAGTCGGTTAAAGAACGATTGCTGACCAACTAGTTTGCAACCTAGTCGGTCGACAAATGTTCTTAGACCGACTAACGATAAATAGTAACTCCTGAATAATTAACAAAGCCCACTAGTCGGTCCATGAAGGTTTGCCGACCGACTAAATCTTCATCTAGTCGGTCGGTTCCCCTTCTTGTACCGGCTAACATGCACAGAAAGTTCCGAAATGGAGCGCGAAGCTCCGGGATCGATTCCTAAGACTCCTAGGCTTGATCTAACAATAAGATATGACCGATATGAAGCCCGTCACGAATGACTTACTCCGAAATCGACGATTCTAAGGAAGAAGCTAGAAAATCACGACGAAACGATCGAAAACGAAAGCTACGGAGACGAAAACCACACATGAGGAGAAAATCCACCAAAACATATATATATATATATATATATATATATATATAGATAATCCAAATACATGAAAAACCAGTCGTTACATCCTCCCCTACTTAAGAAAAATTCCGCCCTCGGAATTTCCCAACACTCACGTGTCCGGGAACAAAAGTGGGAAACGCTCTCGCATCTCATCCTCGTTCTCCCAAGTAGACTCTCCAGGCGAGCCGTGTCGCCACATCACCCTCACAAGATTGACAACCTTGTTCCGAAGTGACTTCTGACGCCTGTCCAGAATCTGTACTGGTTGCTGGTCATACGTCATATCAGGGCGAACGGTAATCTCCGAGAAATCCACAGCATGAGATGGGTCGCTAATGTATCGACGAAGCTGCGACACATGGAAAACATTGTGAAATTCTTCCAAATATGGCGGCAAGGCTAAGCGGTAAGCTACCTCGTCAACTCTCTCCAGAATGTCAAACGGTCCAATGTATCGCGGGCTCAACTTCCCTCGCTTCCCAAAGCGAATCACACCACGATTCGGGGAAATCCTCAGAAACACATGGTCGCCCGGCTGAAACTCCAAAGGACGGCGTTTAGCATCCGCCCAATGCTTAAAGCGGTCCTGAGCAATCCTCAACCTCTCCCAAATGTTCCTGACAACATCCACGGCCTCCACAATCATCTCAGGTCCCAACAGCTCCCGATCACCAACGTCATCCCAACTCAATGGCGATCGACATTTTCTCCCATACAGCGCGGTAAAAGGCGCCATGCCAATACTCGCCTGGAAGCTGTTGTTGTACGAGAACTCTACCAGATGTAGATGGTCCTCCCACGAACCCTTGAAATCCAATATGCACGCCCTCAGCATGTCCTCCAAGATCTGAATCGTCCTCTCGGACTGGCCATCCGTCTGCGGATGGTACACCGTGCTGAAACTCAGACACGTACCCAAACTCTTCTGCAAACTCTGCTAGAACTGAGATGTGAACCTCGTGTCTCTGTCCGACACGATACTCACAGGGACTCCGTGAAGTCGTACGACCTCCTGCACGATTCACGTTACATCACTATCTAAACTAGGAAAAAGAAAATAAAAACAGAGAGTAAAAGAATTTACATCCATGTATCGCCTCGCTAGCGCCTCAGTGGACTGTCCCACTCGGAACGGAATAAAGTGCGCGGATTTGGTCAATCGATCTACGATCACCCAAATCGCGTCATTCTGCTTCGGACTCCGAGGTAGTCCAGTCACGAAATCCATAGTGATGTGTTGCCATTTTCACTCCGGAATCGGAAGCGGTTGTAGCAACCCTGCCGTATGCTGATGCTCCGCCTTCACTTGCTGGCAAACCAAGCACTTGGCTACACTCCAAGCCACGCTCATCTTCATACCATGCCACCAAAAATTCAGACGAAGATCCTGGTACATCTTGGTCCCACCAGGATGCACAGAATACGGCGAACTGTGTGCCTCCACCATCAACTCCTCTCTAATATCCCCAGCTGGCACACACAACCTGGCTCCAAACCTCAGCGAGCCATCCTCATGAATCAAAAAGTCAGTCCACAGACCGGCTTCCACCTGCTCCCGAATCTTCACCAGCTTCGGATCCTCAGCCTGGCCAGCCTTGATCCGATCCACGATCGTCGACTGAATCTGCATACTCATCAACGAAGAAGCCTCCCGGGAAGAACAATCTCAACTCCCGACTCGCAAAGATCCTGCTGCAATCTCCACTGCGAAGTCAACATCATCACCGCTGGAAGCCTACTCAGCGCATCCGGAACCACATTCACCTTGCCAGGGTGATACTGCAAATCAATCTCATAATCCGCCATGAGCTCCAACCATCGACGCTGTCGCATGTTGAGCTCCTTCTGAGTGAAAATATACTTCAAGCTTTTGTGATCGGTGAAGATCTTCACTTTCTCACTCAGCAGGAAGTGCCTCCAAATCTTGAGCGCAAACGCGACGACAGCCAACTCCAAATCGTGCGTCGGGTAATTCTTCTCATGAGTCTTGAGCTGACGTGAAGCATACGCCACAACATGCCCGTGCTGATGCAACACACAACCGAGACCCTTGCCAGAAGCATCGCAAAAGATCTCAAATCCACCGCTGCGATCAGGCACAACAAGAATAGGGGCAGTCGTCAATCTCTCCCTCAGAACACCAAAAGCATTCTCACAATCACCCGACCAAACAAAAGGCACATCCTTCTGCGTCAATCTGGTCATCGGCTCAGCAATACGAGAAAAGTCCTTAATGAAGCGCCGATAGTAACCAGCAAGTCCAAGGAAACTCCGGATCTCAGACGCTGACTGCGAAACAGGCCACTCTCTGATGGCCATGATCTTCTCGGGATCCACTGAAATACCATCTCCAGTCACCACATGCCCGAGAAAAGCAACTCTGTCCAGCCAAAACTCGCACTTCGAAAACTTAGCATACAACCTCCTCAAAATCTCCAACACCGTCCTCAAGTGCGAGGCATGCTCCTCCTCCGACTTTGAATAGATCAGAATGTCGTCAATAAAGATAACGACAAACTTATCTAAAAAGTCGTAGGAAATCAGGTTCATCAGATTCATGAAAACTGCGGGTGCATTGGTTACACCGAAGGGCATAACCACAAATTCGTAGTGTCAATACTTCGTCCTGAATGCTGTCTTCGGAACATCTTCCTTCTTCACCTTCAGCTGATGATAACCACTCCTCAGATCCAATTTAGAAAACACCCTCGATCCTCCAAGCTGATCAAAAATATCATCGATGCAAGGCAACGGGTATTTATTCTTGATGGTCACTGCATTCAACTCCCGATAGTCCACGCACATGCGGCGCGAACCATCCTTCTTCCTCACCAGCAGCACCGGTGCTCCCCACGGAGACACACTAGGATTAATATAACCCTTCTGCAAAAGTTCATCCAGCTGCTTCCGCAATTCCTCCAACTCAGCGGGTGCCATACGATATGTCACCTTCGAAATCGGTTGCGCTCCCGGAATAAAATCAATCGAAAATTCCAGAGCTCGATCAGGTGGCAAACCAAACATCTCCTCGGGGAAGACGTCATCAAAGTCTCGCACAACCGCTGGCCTCTCCAGCTCCATCTGCATAGCCACAATCTCCACCGGCCTGGCCCGAAACCTGACAGGACCAAGCGAACTGCCACCTCGGCTGAACTCAAAGACAGGATGTCCGGGAATCTCGAACACCACCTTCTTCCTCCGACAGTCGATCGTAGCATAGAAGCTCGCAAGCCAATCCATCCCAAGGACCGCATATAGTTGATGATGTCGTGGACAATGAAATCAGCGTAAAGCTCATGTCCATAAACCACCAACGAGCAAGAATTGCAACCACGATGCACCGAGACCACGCCATTCCCTGTAACGATATTCCAACTCTTGGAAAGAGGGGACGTCGACAAGGAATGCTTCTCCACGAAGCTCCGAGAAATAATGCACATCGATGCACCAGAGTCAAACAGGACTCGTGCAGGAAATGTGCACACCAAAATCACACCTACAAACAGTCTAACAATCAAGCCCTGGTCTAGCAACAATCATATGCAAGCAATCAACACAATCTAACAAACAAAGCCAAATAAGAAAGGAACATCCAGATTGAGGATTACCTGCGATAACCTCATCCACAGCCTCGCTCTCCACAGCGGTCATCAGAAAAGCCTGCCTCCTCGGCGGAAAAGCCTGCTGAAAAGCCTGTCTCTGTGGAACAAGAGCTTCTCCACGTCCAGCAAGAATAGGCGCTCTCTGCTGCAATGGCTGTGCTGCAACAGGTGCTCTCCGCAACTGATTCGCATGCCGACAATCCTTCGCGACATGAGAAGCATCACCACAAACCAAACACTGGCCCAGAAACTTCCTACACTGATCCTTGATGTGGCCAGGCTTGCCGCAGAAATGGCAAGTCTTCTGATTAGGCCCTCCTGGCCTCTTGAACTGCACTGGCTGATTAGGCTTAAAACCAGGCCTAACCACAGCCCTGGCCTGCTCCACAGGCCTCTTCCCAGCACCAAAAACATGTCCTCTCCTCTGACTCAGGTTCAGCTCCTGCCTCCTCGCAGCGACCAGAACCTTCTGATAAGAGTCCAGATCAGAGGAAGACACAAAACTCTGAAGCTCCAAAGCAAGCCCCTGCAGGAACCTCTGAGCCCTCTCATCAGCATCCTGCACCATCTTCGGTGCGATCTTACTCAGCCTAGTGAACTCTTGGTGGTATAGGTCCACCGTCAAGCTCCCTTGCTTCAGATCAATAAAGTGCTGCAGCATCTCCTTCCTAGCAGCCTTCGGAAAGAACTCCTCATCAAACCTGGACTTAAAGGTAGCCCAAGCTATCGGCTCCACCAGCATCTTCTCTTCCACATCCCACCAGTTTCGAGCATTATCCTTGAGTTGCCTCTTCGCCAAATCAACCCATCCAGCCGGGCTGATCTTGGCCATCTTCAAATTATCCTCTATGTTCTGAATCCACTCATCGACAGCTAGAGGACCCTCGGACCCATCAAAATATGCGGGACCCAGCTCCTGAAATTGCTTCGCTCCCGGCTCGGAGCGAGGGGCATCCTGGATTGCCCGACCAGCTCGAGCAAGTGGAGCATTCTGGACTTGCAAGAGCACGCCCTGCTGCACCTGCATCATCTGAAGCATCATCCGCATCATCTCTCCATTGGTGGGCTCCCGCTCAGGCTCCTCGTCATAAGGGGGCGCACCACTACCTCCACCACGGGTGAATCGCCTTCCGGCCATCTAATGACACAGAAAACGAAACAAATTAGACTCATAGCTTATGATTCGGATGTCGAACTTAGTTTATTGGACATTCTAATATTATTATCGGTATTCCGATAATCGCAGTTACAAAATGGACCTACATGGGCCACCAACAAAACCTGTCATGCCCCGCTTCCCTAAAATGGAGGCGAGACGTGAAAAGGTCCGCACGGGAGTGGAGCTGTGAAGCACCAAACCCGATAAGCGTCAATAAAACATAAGCAGGTCCCTGTAACTACAAACGGAACAACAATAATAACACAAGGAGAGACAGAAATAAAATCTCAAATCTCAGAATTTGTCCAACATGAAAATTAAGTTCAACATCCAGAAAAGCCACCAGGGTAAAAGAAAGAGTCTAAAGGCCCAGAACAAGGCCAACAAAAGGGACAACATAACAAAGTATTGGTGCCACGCACCGACAACAAAACAGTCTAAACAACAACACAAACAGTCTCTATGACTGATCGCCCGTGTCCATGAAGTCCTCGTCAAACACAGGCTCGGGCTCGGCGTCTGCAAACACCTCGTCCTCAACAACGAACTCAGGCTCAGGATCTAACATGTGTCACCCAAAAGAGTAAAGGGGCACATGTCAGCAAGTCTAAAAGACTTGGGCAAGGAAACTGAAAAGGAAGGCAAACTAATAACCTATCAGTTATAGTATGCATGAGATGACAGTTATGGTATGAGTGCACAAGTAAGACATGGTGAAACCACAAGTACAAGAGAACAATTTTCAGGGCATGTCAAGAGTAGCCAAGCTACTAACAATCTCAATCTTTTCACTAGTCATGTTTCAAGTTGTTTGTAGATGTTTACGCCTTACAGCTGAACTGTTTGACATTCACACTGAGTGGCCGCTTAACACTACCCCAGAACCCAGAGTTTACGCCTTACAACTGCAGTTGCTGATCGGACAGACTCCCAGTTGAATGGCCGCTTAACTCTTACCCCAAAACCCACGTGTAAACGAGCCAGGGTCCCTGTACACGATGCTCAGTAAATGAGCCAGGGTTGCCCCGCACAAGAGCTCGTTTCCTGGATCACAAACCAGAAGCGTATTTCATTTGGCATAGGGGTGCACCTAGCCGCAATCATTTCACAAGGTGTAGCGGAGCTACGCAATCACGGGAACACTTAAAGAATTCAATGACATGACAATTAATTCGCGTACCGTTAATGGAAATTAAACATGACATGGTAGTTGTGCAACATGATAAATGTCGGATCTAGCTTCGTTGTCAAGCTAGTTCCTAAAATTGCGCCTAGGAGAGTATCATTTCGTCGCCTAGTCTCTTTTATGCCTACAACAAACAAATGGCCTAAGACATGGCCTAAAACCCTAAGTGGCAAGTTTCACTTGCCTAGCACCGAGGATGACGATCACGAAGGTTCGTCTCACGGACGCTAATCTACGGGGAAGAGATCGCTGCCATGGCAAAACAACATTAGAAAAACATCCAACTTAGTTTTATTAGGGTTCTATAAAAACATAAATGGGTTATGAGAATATTATAGAATCGAGTTATTACCGAATCGTTAGCGGAAGAACGATGCCGAGCAAGCACGGCGGTGGAAGAAACGATCCGGGGAACCTACGGTTCAGATCTGGAAATAGATGGAGAGATTTGGAGAAATGGGGTTTTGGGGATTTTGGGGGTTTTCCGGCGACCTAGAGGAGGTGGCCGGCCTAAATGGAGAGGGGGGAGAGGCTTTTGATGAAGGAGGAAGGCTAGGGGAAGGTTGGGGAAGATCAGAGGTCAAGGGGGAAGGAAAGAGGCCAGGAGAAGAGAAAGAAAGAAAAGAAACAAAGTGGGGTTTAAATAGAAAACGACCTGGCGGCTGCCCAGAAATTAGGGGTTCGACACTGATTAGTCGGTCAAAGAGCAACCTCTGACCGACTAGTTTGGGAACTAGTCGGTCGGTTGACCAACGCAGACCGACTAAGTGTAAACAGTAACTCCTGACGAAAAATAGGATTTAGATTTAGTCGGTCAAAGAACAACTACTGACCGACTAGTTTCTCATCTAGTCGGTCGACGAACGTTCTTAGACCGACTAAGAATGAATAGTACTTGGTATCAAAAATGATCATAGAGCTAGTCGGTTAAAGAACGATTGCTGACCGACTAGTTTGCAACCTAGTCGGTCGACAAATGTTCTTAGACCGACTAACGATAAAAAGTAACTCCTGAATAATTAACTAAGCCCACTAGTCGGTCCATGAAGGTTTGCCGACCGACTAAATCGTCATCTAGTCGGTCGGTTCCCCTTCTTGTACCGGCTAACGTGCACAGAAAGTTCCGAAATGGAGCGCGAAGCTCTGGGATCGATTCCTAAGACTCCTAGGCTTGTTCTAACAATAAGATATGACCGATATGAAGCCCGTCACGAATGACTTACTCCGAAACCGACGATTCTAAGGAAGAAGCTAGAAAATCACGACGAAACGATCGAAAACGAAAGCTACGGAGACGAAAACCACACATGAGGAGAAAATCCACCAAAACATATATATAAAATATAGATAATCCAAATACATGAAAAACCAGTCGTTACACCAGGGCTGAGATTCCGGGTATGTGTTTTATTAAGCATTAGTTTAATTTAATCGCATTAGGCTACATCCTTCTTGGGATAGTCAGACCCATCCCAAGTCGGCATAGATCTTGGATTAGGGTCTTAGACCTTAGGGTTAAATGTTAATTAGATTAACATGTTTATTTTTCCGCTGCTTTTCAGTCTATGTTCCGTCCGACTTAGGATGGGCATAGAGTTTTTGTGCCCTAAGGGTCCCAGAAAACCATACAGTGGTATCAGAGCCAGGTCTGCGTAACGATCTAGCCTGCGATTTTATTAAACCTTGAAATGCTTTTCAAAATACTTTAAATTTTTTTTAAGTTATGAGATAATTTTAAAATAATTTTAGATGCCCTTTTAAAATATTTTAAATTTTATGCGATATTTTTTAAAGTTGATTTTAAAAGGATTTTTGTTTAAATATTTTATGTGATAAAATTTTAAACATGAAAATTTTAAAATGATGATTTTAAATTTATGTGATAATTTTAAAATTTATTTTAAGGCTTTTTTAAATTTATGCGATAAGTTTAAAATGTTTTAGATGTTTAAAAATTGTATAAGATAAATTTTTGAACATGGAAATTTTTAAAATGATGTTTTAAATTTATAAGATATTTTTAAAATTGATTTTAAAAGTCTAAAATTGTTTATGCGATAAACTTTAATCTATTTAATTGTTAAATAGTTGTACACCTTTTATGCGATAAATTAGTGTAGCTTTATTGTAATGGCTAGTTCATCTTGTCCCTTATTTGATAACACACGACAACCCTTTAGGTTAGCCATTAAGTAATGATTAAAATTTATTAATTGAATTTTAATGACATGCTATGTTTTAATAAAACATTAACAACACTTCAAGACCTAATTCCTGATTAGGGTAGTCCCTTTAATGATTTTTTAATTCTAATTGTTATAATTAATTTTCATTAAAGGACTTCGCTTTTAGCGTTGGTTAATAAATTTATTAAAATCCTTATAACGACTAGGATAGCACATGAACCTTATAGTTGATAAGGACTTAATAAAAGTTATTAAACAAATCCTAAAATTTTGAATTTAAGGATGCAACTAGTTGATAGGATTAATTAGTTGTTAATAAAAGCTGTTTAGTCTATGGCACACATATAAAAATGACAAGCTTCATTCAATGGACCATGATCCAGTCAATGTGCTTGGCTAAGAGTTCTGGATCAACCTTAGCTAGTCTAAGGGGTAGTGATTCTGGCTTAGTCAATTCCCTGGCTGTGTTCTACTGGACCGCAATGTCGCGAATCATGATTGTATGACACCCTGGACTATATCTAAGTCAAATACGTTAATGATCTTTTTCAAGATTATCCGTAGCCCTCCTTGTTTTAGGGGTTAGCAACTATAGGACCCGTGTTATAGTTGTTGAGCTACACTCAAGCTGTAACATGGCAACCTTATAGAAACCAACTCCTTTAATACATAAGATGAAGTCTTGACTAAACCCAAACCGTCGTATTACCATGCGTCAGCGTAAGTTATGTCAATGATGTAGTCTGTCTAGATGTAGTCTAAGTCCCGACCCAAACCGACGTGTCGTGAATACACTGAGCGGCGGGGCAAGTCAGGCTAGACAAAAAAACAAGGGTCCGACTTGACTAGACATTGTGATTTGGATGAGCACACTCATGATCACAAATGGCTAGGGGCAAAAACCGATAAGAGGGTCATATCTGATATGATCGATGAAGAGTCATCTTCCGATTACAGAGTCCTACAACTTATTGAGCTACACTCAAGGTTGTTAGACTCAAGGTGATTGGACCTCTTACCCATTAATTTTAATTCGATTAAATCGTTCGTTATTAAGCTTTGAAACGGTCGTAAAAATAGTGGGAGGATATAGATAGATAAAAGCCAATCTACCTATATTTAATATTGAACATATGCTAAACTCGGGCAAGACTATGTTTACAAAAGGAATCAAAATATAGTATTTTAATAGAATAAGTTAACTGGTCAATTAGGTTGATTTATTGAATATCACGTTAAATTCTAATTGATAGAATTAAAACTATATTCTCGTTGACATTTAAATGACCTTCTAAAGAACAGACTTAAGAAATATGATTTCATTAAGTTCTGGGTCCAACAAATAAATTCACGCTACATGTCACTCGTCTCTATATGAGACAGCTTGAACATATAGGATATTCGAAGTATGTTTCTCCCTACAACTTGTCGAGCTACCCTCAAGGTTGTATGGACAAACAATTTTGATCCGCAAAGTTCGAAAATTCGATCAAACCGTTTGAGTCGAATACGAGTGCATGAGCGATGCAAGACTATGTATCCCAACCGGATCTTGAGACAAGCAACTTCTTGAGCTACACTCAGATTGCAAAGCTCAAGCGTTTGGATACATAAGATGCTTGCATAGCTATTTATTTATTTTGGGCTATTTAATATCTAAATGTGATTTAGAAAAGGAAGAAGGCACTCCGAAAAGTCAATTGAGAAAGTTAGTTTAATTTGTCATTAGTAAAGGCATAAGTAGGAGGAAATGAAAATGTGACATATTTTGATGTCACGATTTCAGAATAATTGTTATACGAAAAGATTTCTAGCACATTGTGACGAATGTCGTCACCTTGCTTCCGAAGCAATGTTTTGTGTTAGTAATTTGTAATAACTATAATATATTAAATGTTAATATATAAATACACAATATAGTAGCAAACTTATATGGCAAAATAGACTAGGCTGTATCGAGAGACTAAGCTTCACACGTCACATAAAGAGGGGTCTGACCTCTCGTATTATGAAGTCTACAGACACTTGTGAGTCTTATCCTCTTAGATAAAATGGCCGAAACCCATCTGTAAGACAGTGGGAGAATGAGTTGTCGAACTCAGTCTCGTACATACTGATGTACCCGAGTCTAGATTAACCAAAATAAGTTATTCGTATATTTTATTAAGACACGTGTTCTTGATGAAACACAAGTCTGATAAAATAAAGAACGAAATGACTAAAGTATTTAAACTGATTCGATTAGATCGAATGGTCAAATACTTAGCGACATAAAATCTTGCGTAACTAAAAGAAAATGTGATTTTCTCTCAGGTCAAGTCTGTTAACACATTATGTGTTAAAAGTATGAATCACACTGAGTTAGACTTGGTGCGATCCATAGAAAGTGACTCTGAGTTAAGTCCTCCCTCTGGGTTAAGTCCCAGATAGTAATGCCTAGGTTTTGATAATGTTCTATGAGGACATTATCAATAAGATATTCATAAAACTAATCATTAAGAAGTTGTATAATTACTCGAATCTTGTGAGACGAAGAGTCGAGTTAGACATCATAATTGATGATGACTTAGCCAACTTCTAGGATGAAAATTCGGAGTAGTAACTCCGACTTAAAATTTGATGCAATCAGAATAGGTCCGTGTGTGTAAATAAATTTTGAAATTTAGTTTACGTACCCAAGGAAAATGTTTCCTCACTTTATACAAGTAAATCTTTAAGTTGAAAGATTTGTGCAGAAAGGAAATTAGTGAAGTGCAATCATGTTGGTCGAGAACGGTTTTCATCCTAATTCCTATAAAATGGATTATGTTGAAACCGTCTCACCAGCAGATGTGCACAGATCCACTCGGACCAAGCTCGATGTAAAACGCTCAAAGTTGACCATGAAAATTGGAACATTCACTTATAAGTTCGTTTTTCTAAATATGATTTAGACGGACCAACTTATATGAATTAACCAGAAAGTTTTCAAGGTCAGTGGGAGCATATAAATTACATGCGAGACATCAAAGGGATGGAACATATATTTTGACAAAGTGATCAAAAGAGTTTGATACTTTATCAGAAATAAATATGAGCCATTTGAAATGACCAGTAACTAATTTAAATGATTATCGTAAGGTACGATGAACTGGATAAGATCCAAGTAAATAAAAATATTATGGATTCCGAACGACCAAGTGAATTATTTGAATGAGATTCAAATGGTTGGTCTAACATGAACATAGAAACCCCTTAAGTCTATAGTGTAGACGGTTTTAGCAGATCCACTCACGAAGGCTCTATCACATGAAGTCGGGAAAACTTATGTGTAAAAACAGTATAAGATACCGAGATAAATGGGCCTGAGTGAAAGTGGGAGATGTTGAGAGATGATACCCTCGAGGCAATCTATCTCTATGTGTGAATAGCACAAACATCTTGTTCGAAATAACAGTAAGCTGTTTGGTAATAATTTATCTAAGTTAAATTATAATGTAGTTAACATTAGATATTAACTTAGGTAAAGTCCTGAGACTTTTTACAAGGTCAAACATGTATCGAGATGAGTATCTTGATCATGGAGAAATGTTTGACCGTTTGTAGCATAAGTCTAAAATGGGTCGTGGTCGTAGATGTTTCGAGACAAGGATATCGAAACATCGGATAGACCATTGTGTCTTAGTCTTCACCGTTTAGCGGTGGCAATGATCTCATGATCGCTTGACTTGGCGAAGTCGAAAACGAGACACATGTGCTCATTAGAGAATGAGTTCACTGAACGATCCACAAGAGTTATCATATGGTTATATTGACCAATCTATCAATGATAACTCTTAGTGATGATAGGCTAGTTGGTCTTTTGACTTGAGGTCATTTTTACGAACCTGTGCGTGAACGGTGGCACTTAGATCAACTGACCTAGCCTCGAGGCAAGGCCTGTCGAAAGGTTTTTTGATTAGGTGTCACTTGAAGCGTACGAGGCGAGTAATGACCAAGAGAGGATTCGTCTCTCCTGGTCAATGGGAGTTAGTGTCGTAGGGTTAGTTCGGTCTTTAGTAAAATCTCTGGCCAGAGTTTGTTGGAAGAAGTCCAACATTATTTGACTAAAGAGCGATAGAAACTAACCGGAGTCAAGTTATTGGGGTTGACAGTTTGACCGTACCCTAGACTTGACTTACACGACATAGTTTAGACGAAAAGACTATAACTGCGGAATTCATCACGGAAACAGTCAGGGTGGTCCCGACAATACACATGTCAATGATTCAACCACATAATGATGATTCCTGAAGCAGGGACGGCAACAACTGCTCATGGTCACTGCCGTATAGGGCTTCGAGCCCAACCTGTTGTAAGGGTCAGGCTGTAGGGTCTCACACAGAGTGCGATCTTCGTCTAGTAATAGGTAGAAATTAGTTAGGGAGATTAATTTGCATTTGATGCAAGGGATAAAATATTGTAAAAGATGTTTGCAATCATCTCCTACATTCGGGATAAATGATCCTGAGTGCAAGTGGGAGATGTAGAGGAATATGCCCTCGGATCATTTGTATTTGATGCAAATGAAAATTTAAGTCTAGATAGGGACTAATTTGTATTTGATGCAAAAGAGATTAAATGTGTTTTAAATTGTTTAAAACAATATTTAATAAAATAAATGCAAGGAAAAAGTTCACGGGTAAGACGAGAATGTCCCGGTCTACGCCCAGGTTCGAACGGCGTCCAAATCGGACGCCAAATTCCCAAGTTATGCCCAAAACAGATCTAAGAGTAAGATCAGGCCAGATCAGGCAGACCCAGCCCAAACTGAGTCTGGCCTAGACTGCTGGCCAAGCCCAGTAAAGCCAAGGCCCGCCTGGGCCTGGGCGCCCGGACCAGGCCCAGGCCCGGGTGCCTGGGCGCAGGCCCAGGCGCTGTGCGCCTGGGCCTGGGCCCAGGCGGCCCAGGATGCCTGGGCGCTGGGCGCCCAGGCGTTCTGGGCCGAGTGCCCCGCCCGGCCCAGGCGCCCGCCTGGGCGCCCGTGCCCAGGTCTGGGCAGGCACCCAGTCAGCTTTTTTGGGGGCTGTGGGGCCCACTTGTTGGGCCCCATAAATGGGTGCAGATCCCTAGGATTATTGGACAGATTTGACGGCTGGTTTTTGCGAAAAACAAGTCGTAGGCTGAACTTTGGGCGATTAATTGGAGGGTCAAACGAACTCCGATTGACGAACGGTTTTTTCCTATGCGTTCACCGTTGAACACCCTTCGAATTAATAGGTTGTATCAATCATGAAGTTCAACGGTGAGGGAGTTAAAATTCACGGAAGTTTGCACTTTGTGAAAGGCAAACTAAATTTATTTTATTAACTCTAATTATTAGGCCCACATCGGATTTTGAGAGAAGGTGAGCAGTCAGCCGCCTATATAAATAGGGGTCTGCTCTCCTCCTCAAAACTCGTCCCAAACTCTAGATTTGAGCGGCTCTCGTAAATGTTGGAGCACGCTCGGATCTAAGCTTAAATTAATATTTCTCCTCTCCCGATAAATTTCTGCCTTGCTCCTGAGGGCTCTAGCAAAGACGCAAAGGAGTTCGGATTCAGATCCGAAATCTAGGCGGAGGTTTCACTTGCGTGAAACTTTCTTCGGCGTGTGGTTGGTTCGGCGGCACGAGGATTGCTCGCCTCGAGATATGGAGCGGTTCGAGGAGCGGTTCAGGGAGCGGTTCGAGGAGTGGCTCGGCGTGGGACGGGGAGCGGCTCGGAAGACGGTGCGGAACATCTCGCCTGCTCCAGGGCTGAGATTCCGGGTATGTGTTTTATTAAGCATTAGTTTAATTTAATCGCAGTAGGCTACATCCTTCTTGGGATGGTCAGACCCATCCCAAGTCGGCATAGATCTTGGATTAGGGTCTTGGACCTTAGGGTTAAATGTTAATTAGATTAACATGTTTATTTTTCCGCTGCTTTTATGTCTATGTTTCATCCGACTTAGGACGTGCATAGAGTTTTTGTGCCATAAGGGTCCCAGAAAACCCTACAGTAGCGTCCACCCAAACGTCCTGTGGATACCCAACTGCGAGCAAATCATCCTCAGTGTGCCTCATGCACTCCTCAACCTCTAAGGAACTCTCATTGCTTGAGAAGAACCTCGGACGCATTTCCCTGAACTTCTTGAAGCTAGTAGTCTTCTAAGTCTGAGTCTTAGCCAACATCTCTGTGTGCTGACTCAAGTATCTCGGACGCATTTCCTGAATTGCTCGAAGCTAGTAGTCTTCTGAGTCCGAGTCTTAGCCAACATCTCCGTCTGCTAGATCAAATTCGCCTAGATTCCCAGTAATATCTTCTCCAACAGAGAAGGTCAGGATGAGCCACCTCGGAAGGAGATGTCACGTTTCCAGTATCCATGCTACTGAAGAGAACAGAACAACATGGATTTATACGAAATAAGGAATCATAATTTCAGAGCATTTATCTGTACCATTCGTATGCATATCGCAGTGTGACTTAGCCTGTATGTGCCACCACAAAAACCATATCACTCCATTTCTCCCAAATACGTGGAAATACATACATTCCCGAGTATCCGTAGAGAACGAAGTGGGACAAGGTCGCGGTAGTATTCGGACCCAAGGCTTTGACACATTGACTCCAAATACTACTAAAATCAAATCGTGATTAATAAAAAATTTCCACATGCCACTGTGATATGCTAGATTAGTACAAACAAAGAAAACTGAAAATATGCTCCAACATAGATAATCCACGAATATAACGCAAAGATCACAAAATATGTATACATTAAGATAAAAAAATTACATATACATACATCAACTGTACAAGATACAAAAAGGGGGTAACAAAAATAAATTCCCCAGACCACAAAAAGAACGATGTCCACACACTATAGACAACTGACTCCCTAAACTACCCCTGTGAACTCAGCTCCATGAATTCGCCCTCCGAGGGCTCCACCTCTAGCTCGAAACTCGGGAAAATATCCTGGATGGGATCCTGTTGTGCAAACTCAAACTCTAACCCTAGGAAGAAAGGGGGATGGACACGTTGATGCGTACCCAGTAAGAACTAACAATCCTAAGTAACATGCCAGCCTCAAATTTGGTTCTACCTAACTTAGGGTCAGGCTACACATGATATTGAGGACAATAAATTTAATTGCATAATTTAAAATCACACATGCACAAGAATGTTGCTGGCATTAAAGAAAATACTACAAAAATAATAAAAAGCATGATACTCAGCACAACATGAAATATTGCCAGAAGTAAAAGGAAATACAGGCAGACAATAATTGCAGAATTACATATGATAATTTAGAGAATTTCAGTTATGATTATTAATTTGGAAACCTGTTAAAATGTATGACTTAAGGTACTGGACCTAACCCATGGTGGGTGGAAAAGTGGTACCCCGCCAGCGACACGAGTAATGTGACAAACGAGGCCTCTAGTAACTCTCTGTTGTCCTCGATAATTTATACTGCAAGCGCACAGTGTAATTGTAGCGTTATACGGGTCGTCCATCGGGAGCCAATTGTTGAGATAGGTTTCTTTCACGGTTATTAGCTACGCGATCGATAAGCGGCTAAGAAGTATGAATGCTAAGAAGAAATATCAATGTGGAAAAAACTCTAGGACCTTGGTATCCCTACCATTGGATTAAAGTTAGGATTAAATTAGATTGATCGATTGTTGAATTCATGGGTTAGGGAGAGGTTGTCTAACCTAAGGGCATTCTCCTACCCTCCACTTCCATGATGCAATGATAGGATATTCCCATATGTTATCCTTACCTTCCACTCTCGCGATGACATGATAGGACTACCTATCCCATATCGAATCCAACTCCCATTGGTGCATCGATATGTGATAGGTGCATTACGTCCAACAAATGTTCGCAATCTTCCTCCACATCACTTTTGTGGATTAGGATTCGGGTCTATGCTAGGAGGGCTCTAATCCATGCCTGACTCCCATCAACTGCATGTATAGTATGGATCAATGTAGGGATTGAAACCACTAGATTAGCCCCAGCTCCTGCCATGGCTAATCTATTTATCCACAAGGGGGAGATCAATGTGCATTGATAATAATCATCCTAGTGATGAGTGTTTATTATATATAGCTTTTCCCTCTTTTTCATGCACGTTTTACATCGTTCTATTCTCCATTCCTCCCGGTTTTTCTCGTTTTTATCTTCTCTTTTGCTTTTATGGTCCCTCTTGTGCTTTGCAAGAAATATGTGCCATTTAGGAACCAGATGGCGAGATTCTAGCGCAAAGAGGCAAAAGGGGTGAAACCGAGTGGATCAAAGTGTGCAAATGGAGAGGAGTTTGTGAGCAACAAAGACCCATGTGGCCGCATCATCCTTATCCACTCGGTCGCGCCAATGTGCACTGGGAATAAGATCCATGCGGCCGCATGACACAGATACACACGGTCGCGTCCAAGAGCCCCAGAACATGCTTCCACGTGGCCGCATTGAAGATCACCAAACCGCCGCATCGGTGAGGAGTAAGATTAAACATCTGAAGTCGACACTGCCCGTGCAAATGAAGACGACGTGGCCGTGATTTTCTAAAGACTAAAGCCAAGCAACGCGGCCGCGTCCTAATCAACGCGACCGTGAAGCCGGATTCGATGCGGCCGTGCCCTTAGTGACGCGACCGCGTCGCTGAAGCCCCCACTTTCCCATATTACGCAAGAGCAACGCGACCGCGTCGTTTTGATGTGGTCGTGTTGGATTTGTTTCCTGAGGCTGCTAAGGCACGTTTTAAGGGGCTTTTGATCATTTGGGCGCGCGTATTTAAGCCGCCCTTCCTCCTCCTGCGAGGGGATCTCACTTTTATCAGTTTTTAGGTATTTTCTAAGGTTTTGGAGGGTTTTGTAAGAACTTCTTATAAGGACCCTGTGCTATGAGGAAGAAACACTAGGGGGGGGGGGGGGGGGGGGTCCAAAGGAGAGTCCAAAGGAGAGTCCAATACTCAACACTTCTAACTCTAGTATTTTGTTATTCCAGTTGTTCTTATTGCTTTCCTTTGTAATAGTTTAGCTTTTCTTAATTGAAATTCTCTCTTTTCATTATTGATGCTGTGTTTTATCATCCATTGCTAATCTAAGCTGAATCCATGGCTTTTGTTGCTTACCCATTGCTAGAAACAACCTACATTGCCATGAACAGTGAGTAGTTTTCATCTAGTGCAATGGGATGAACCACATTGGATTAGGGCTATGGGTTGAATGATTTGATTAGCTTAGTTGCTTGGCTAATTGAGATTAGGGATACATTGGGATAATTATTATCGTCGTAGATTCGACCTCCTCACTTCGGGGCGATCGGATTGGCCGTCGGCGAAAATCAGGACCAATCCGGGGATCTGATCCCTAGGATGATCCATATTATCGGTGTGGCTGATGAGAGTCAGGCACCGATTAGAGCCCTCCCAATGTAGGTCTGATCACCAAACGCCACTGTGGGCAGGAGGAAGATTGGGGATATTCGTCGAGCGTAATGCACCCATCATACATCGATGCTTCGGTGAGAATTGACATCAGTGTAGGTTGGATTGGCCTATCATTGCATCGCAACAGCAGGGGGTAAGATTTGACGTAAGGAAATAACCTATCATGCATCATAATAGTGGGAGATAGGCGAATTTCCTTAGGTCATACGTCCTCCCCCAAGTCCCAATGAGTCCGGCAACCGGTTAATTACTAGTCTAACCCTAACCTTAGTCCATTGGCGGGGATTCCCCATGCCCTACAGCCTTTATCTTTTGATTCACCCTCTTCCTATTTCACCAACCAACCATTGTTACGATCGCGTAGCTTTCGAACGAAGACTCATAGACCGATACTCATTGACCGCCTACATGTGTTCGACCTGAGCGCTACACACGACCCGTGCACTTTGGTATTATCATTAGCGTCGTCATTGAGCCGATAACAAGTTTTTGGTGCCGTTGCCAGGGATGCATAGTTTGATTGATATTAGTAAGATTAGGGTTCGCTAAACTATGTTTCATTCAAAAATTTATAAAAATCTTAATAACAAATTTCCGCCTCCACCACACTTTCATTTTTGCTACTCTCTTGTACTATTGAGCCTCATCTCTAGTTCTCCTATTTTTGTTGTCAATGCATCTTTGGAGTTACCATGTGGAGACCCGATTTTGATGCTTCAGCACTACAGAGTGCTCAGATGGGAGGTTATGATTCTCTTCCACAGGTCACATCGTTTTGTATAAAATGTGGGATGCATGGGCATATTTTTACCCAATGCCAACATTATATCTACCCATACAGCCCACCATCATATACCTACGACCTACCCCCATGAACCCTCCTACCTCATTCCTCCACCTCCACCACAAAAATCCCACCTTGAGTTGCTTCTAGAAAGCCAACTTCGAGACGAAGCTCAATGGCTCGAAACACAAGCCATAGCCGAGGCCCAACTCCAAGAACTTGTCCAAAGTGTAAACCAATTGGACATATAGCAGGGGAAGTCACAGTTGCAGGCTAGGGATTCGACCATTGTGCCTATACCTTCAAGGGGGAGACGTTGGAGAACCTTATTCACCTCATCCCATTTTACCCTTTAGACGACGAAGCAATTTTTGATGATGATGTGAAGAATGAAGGGATATCCCTTGGATCAGTGGGAGAGACCATACATCTTGGATGGGACGACATACATGATTCTTGCAACGGCTATACTGAGATTTCCACATTTGATGAGCCTGAGCACTTCATCCCTTCAGATGCGTTTCCCCACTTTGGTACATTTGACGACACCAGGGAGACTACAGAGCCTAAGTATTTCGGTGAGATGGATGCACGTGAGGACGAGGACACCATGACCACATTTGAGGAGTCCACACCGCATCTGGCTCCACAGCTATGTCTGCAACCCATTCCTCTCCCTTCTGTGGCTGAGCATCATCCAGAGCATATCGCCCCCATTCAGTGAGATTTTCTAGCACCCATATACTCCATTTATGAGTCTCGTTTTTCACTTTCTTTTCCTTTTGACTTGTATGTTTTGACTTACCCTGTCTCTCACAGGACACAAGAGACATTTGTTTAGAGATTATCTTAGGTTTGTCATCACCTGGTGGACCAATCATCGTGGAGAACGAAGACTTGGCAGTCTCTTGCGTTGAGGATAGCAAGATTTTCTCAGGGAGTACTCGTCACCCTTTTATTATCTTTCCAATTTATATTAACAACTATCTTTGGGATACTTTTATTTTGGGGAAGAATTTTTTGCCATGGACTGATGAAGCTCATTCTTTATAGGATATAGGTGGATATCTTCAAGGGACGCTTGGGGATACATTGCTTGAGTCTGTTGGCGTTCGTAGCATGAAGCTTTTGATGGAGCCACGAAAGGAGTAGTTGGAGCAGCTACCTGCCCCGCTTCAGATCATTGATCCACCGTTTGCTCAGGTGTATCATAATCCAGTAGTGTAAAAATTTTACCGCTTTCTAGTTTAGAGTAAAATAATCTCGCATTCTTCGATAACGAGAGGAGCGTATTAATATTAGGATTTTCCTATTTTTTAGATTTTCATTCACCCTATGAATAATTCCCTCCCCCTTCGATTGGCGTGCCCCAAATTTTTTGAAGCCCCAGATCCCAAACTCTGGAACTTCATTAGCTCCTAAAATCCATAGCTTAAAAGACCTTAAGCTCGAAATTTTCAAATTTTTGAACCCATCTAAATTTTGAGCTTAACACACTTTCTTGAATCTCTCTTGTGATGCAGGACCCAGACCCACACGACCGTATGGAGCAATTCATACGGCTGTGTGGATGATGTGAGGAAGGAGAAGGAGAGGCAAGGCAGGGGCTACATTCTGGAATCCACGCGGTCATATGGTCTTACGAAACAACCGTTTGAAACATTAGCCCCCCTCCTCATTTAAAATCAATTCCACGCGACCGTTTTGATTTCTCAAACGATCGTGTATCTCTCGCGAATTTAGGAGGAGATTCTACAGGCTCTACACAACCGTTTCGATGAATCGAAACGGCCGCGTCAATTTCCCTCTAAACCAAATTTCATGCGCCGTTTGGAACTTTTCCAGATGGTCGCGTCGTCGACTTCACCCACTCTAAATCGACCCTCAATTCATACGGCCATATGAAATTTTCTTCATACGACCGTGTCATTCTCCCCATGCCCCCTCTCTCCAGCCCTAATCAACCATCTGTGGAGGGTTTTGCGAACTTTCTTTGAGACGATCGACAGCAAGGGTAGGGAAAGCTCAAATCCAATCGATTTTTACGGCTGGGAGAAGGTTAATTGCTTAATTTGCTTGGATCCACAGCAACTATCGCAGACTTGGGTAATCTATCACATTTGCTTCAAGCTTTTCAATTTTAGCTCCACGCAAATCACACTCCCACATACACTTCACATACCTTCACCCTCACCTTCACTCACTAACAGCTCGTCACCCTACACATCCATACACACATTCATCTCCACTATCCCTCAAATTTCACCCTCACACTTCCCCTCACCTTCATCAACACTCACATCCACCCACACATACACCCTCACATAATAACTTTCAGCTCATGCACCCCAGCTCCACGCTAGCTTTGGGGAGACCTTTTCCTTTTTCACTCTCCCCCTACACTTGTTATATCCTCACACTTCATTGTTTATTTTGCAGTGTGGACACTGTAGATTTTAGCTTAGGGGAGTAGCGTCTATGTTTTTATTCACCTCCACCCCTATATTAATTTTGTCTATGATTTTGCATTGTTTATTTTGCATTGAGGACACTTTTTCTTTTTCCTTTTTATTTCCCATATCCACCTCCACTCCTATGTTTTTATCCATAAGTATATATCGTGTTTCCCTTTTTATTTTTGCTTTCGTTTCCATGAATCATGCATCATATTTTATCTTCTTTCATTTTTATTTGTATTCGATGTTTATGCATCATGTTTCCCTTTTTGCATGCATACAAAAAAAATCAAAAATCCAAAAATATTTGCATCGCATCATGCATCATGCATTATCCATGCATCATTTGTGTATACATATTTCGAGAATTTTCCGAAATCAAGCTATATATGTGTGGTTTCCAAATAGGATTTCATTTTCTATCTTTTACGCTCGATTTCCTCGATATCGGTTTGATTATAAGACTAGTACAGTTTTTAGTCTCAGATCCCATTTAATATGCTCGTTATGGCCACTCGCATACCCTCTTGGATAGAAGTACTCAAAACTGACCTAGGCCTCCCAGAGATCCACTTTATGCATGAGACTTTGAATTGATAGTTGAGTTTAATGGTTTATAACCCATCGAGACTTGGATAACAACATATTAGCGAGTACTAAGGAGTAACATCACCTTGCTTATTCACGCTCTCAATTTCAAAAAAAGAGAAGAAAAATGTGTTTATATAAGAAAACGAATAAAGCATGCACCGTTCCCCCATCAAAACTGAGTAACCAGATCCTCACGATAGAAACCGTCGGGGCCTCGCCTCAAAAGGTCTAGCTTGGGGGAGTGCATGAGAATAAGGGTTATGATTGGTTTGAGCTAGTAGGTCTGAGGGGGTCATTCTTGACCTGATGCCCTAAGGTCGTCTGACCTGGGAGTCATCGACCCAACGCTCCTTACACAAACCAATTAGAATCCAAAAGAAAAAAAAGAATAAAAAGAAAAAGAGAAAAGATTTGGGAGCATGAATAGATTGTTGATTTCATGAATCGTAGAAAGTTGAAGTGTTGTGATAGCCACTTCTTTGATGGACCAATGACCCGTTATCTCACATTATCGTTTCCTCGACCATTGCATAGCTTAAATCCTTTGTTTTTGGCCTAAGGACGGGTTAGAGGAAACATCCTAGGTTTTGAGCTTGATCATGGCATAGTATATTATTTGATGATTCGAGCTAAAAACCACGTCCTAGGGTTATATTCTCATCGATATAGAGGAGTTAACGTTTTAGATTTTTGTGAATTTGAAACTCATATTTGCCCACGTATATATGCTCGACTTTATGAAAATTCTCGAAATTCATGTCATCATCTACATGCTTGATTGCATACCACATTCTTTACTCTCTCTTCGTCTTCCTCGAGGACGAGGAAGAGTTTAACTTGGGGGTTTTGATAGGTTGTTTTTATATAGTTTTCACGATCATTTCATTCATATTTCATTCCACTTCGCCTCATTTTCCGTGCCATTTTTATCCTTTTTGTTCCCTTTTACGCTTTTGGTCTCCCCGGTGCTTTTTCAAGTGCATTTGGGGGAAGTTTAGAGCTTGAGAGCGAGATCAGTAGCTTTTTGTGTGAAAGTCGACATTTGGATCTCCACGTCATAGTTTTGGAGCATGATAGAGAATTTTGGGAGCATGTGAGCTTGATCCCTCTGCATGAAGCTTGGAGCACTGTAGCTGGAGCACTTGCCATTGTAGCTGGAATGTTAGTTGAAGGGATATGAGCTCAGAGATGAGAGGCTGGGGCATTGTTATGAGCATGGAAAATTGAGGAGCTTTCTTGGGATGTTAATGGAGTTGCTGTTGGAGCTTGATTGAAGCTGGGGCACTTGGAGATGATGTTGGAGTTGAAGGAAGACAAAGACATTCATACGGCCGTTTCGATTAGCCCATACTGTCGTATGAAGCAAAGGAGGGAAGCTGAAGTTCCACACGACCGTATGGTTTGATCCCATACGGTCGTGTCACCTATCTTCCTCCATCAGAAAAAAGCGACACAAGAGCATCAAGTTCTACATGGCCATATGGATTGAGCCCATAGGGCCGTGTCATTTCTTCCTCAACCCAAGCAGCAGCGGCAACAGCAAGAAGATTTTGAAGACGACGCGGCTGTTTGGATTTTCAAACGGATGTGTCGAGTTAAACCAACTAAGGGTGCAACGATCCGAGAACGATGCGGCCATGTGGTTTTAACCACACGGCCGTTTGAAAACGGGTTTGGCCACAACCTGTTAAGCTTAGGGTTTGTATAAATAGAGTAGGGGCGACGTCGTTTCGGGGGGCCGAGTTTTTAGGCCGTTTTGGGTCCTTTTACTGTTCTATTGAATTCTAGGAGTAGATTTAATGTTAGATTAGATTTTAGATAAAAGTTTTGGAGAATTTTCTCTTGGTTTGTAAGTAGATTGACAACCCCCACTATGAATGAATGAGGTAAGCCACATCTTCCCTTTCTCTCATTGTTATTGACGTTGTGTTTGTTATTTTTGTTGTTTTAATAGTGTTTACTCATTTTGATTGCTATCCTCTCGTTATTGTTGTTATTCTTCGCATTTTCGCATTTTCACATTGTTATCTTCGTTAAAACCCCGTGAATCCATGTTTCCCCTTCCAATTCGACTGCATAGCTATCATATAACCCCAAATCGAGCTAGTACTCGATCAATCCACCTTCATGCGGACGACCCGTAAAACGCTACGATGACACCGTGCGCTTGTGGTTTACAAATATTCGAAATGATAACACCTAGCATACCCCTAATCTCCAATTATTCAACAATTAATCAAGTTTCATCAATCCATGGCCAAATCCAATAGGGTTCAACACATGGCCCTAGATAGGTGACTACTCACGATCCATTGAGATAAACGCAATCAAAACCATGAATTGAGACATCATAGAGAATGAACAGAGAAAATCAACCACATAATCCACAATGATAGGAGATCAAGGAAAAACTAATTCTATTGTAAACTAAGATCAAAATCCAAAAGAACAAAGAGAATAACAGAAAGTTGCAAAGAATTATCAAAAGAGTACACCTGAATAAACTCTGAAACCCCCTCAAAAAGTCTACAAAAAGGCCTTCTCCACTCAGAGGATGAAGAACGATATAAATACCCCTCTCAAAATCCCAGAAAAATCCTAAAACTGCTCCTGGCGACGCCCAGAAAACCCTCAGATCCTCTATTCGACGCGGTCGAGTCGGGATCGATGCGGTCGCGTCGCCTAATTGCGTAAGTTGGGAAAATTTCTCCTAAATCAATGCGACCGCTTCACGATCCACATAACTACGTCATTTGGAGGTTTGGTTCTTCAATTTCATCATCTAAACGATCGTTTGGACGATGTTTGGCTTCAGCAGAATCTTGGATTGACGTGGTCGCATCGTCAACCAAACGACCGCATCGATGTCGAATTTCTTCACTTCAGATCCATAGTGATGCGACCGCTTGGCCTCCTCCACGTGACCACATCGATTGGCTTTTCTGCTCCTCTGGGTTGTCATGGTGACGTGGTCGCGTGGATGAGCCACACGACCGATCTTTTCCTCACTTCCCCATAGTTTAGACTCCCATTGCTTCTCCCTTTGTACCAACACTTGTACCTCCGCTCTATGGTCCAAAACTCTATGTTTTCTCCTGTAATGTGAATAAGAAACCCAAAAGTAAAAAAGGAACCAAAAAAAGAGAAAATGGAGTGGAACAGGGAATGAAATGGTATGGAATGCACATGGAATAAGTATAATGTATATATAATAAACACACATCAAAATCCCCCAAGCTAAACTCTTCCTTGTCCTTAAGAAAGACATAAAAGAGTATAGATTGATGGTATGCAATCAAACACACATATGATGACATTGTTTTGAGAATTTCACAACATCAAGCATATATACATAGGTGAATGAGAAGTTCAAGCTCATATAATTATAAACACGCCAATTTCCTTCCATCGATTAAAACATAATCCTAGGAAGTCGTTTCTAGAACTAATCATCAAACTATGTACTCAACTATGATCATGCTCAAGTCCTAGAATATTTCCTTTAACCCGTACTTAGGTTGAAGAAATAGAAATTGAAACTATGTGATGGTCGAGGGGAAGATACATATTAGATAATGGGTTATGTGTCTATCGAGGAAGTGGCTCTCACAACACGCCAACGTTCCTTGATTTGTGAAACTGCTAGGTTTATTCATGCTTTTATTTTCATCAATTTTCATATATTTTTCCATTTGAGATTCTAATTGGTTCGTGTAAGTGTTGTGTCTATATTTTCTATGTTTTTACCATGCATTTTCATGTCGTTTCGATCGCCCGCATCCATATTTCCGTATTATATCGTGCTTTTCTCGTTCTTGATTCTTTCGATGTTTTATATGTTTTCAGGAAATTCGGCACGATTCGGTGCAATATGGGACTTTGGACACAACCTGGACGCCAAAGCTTGTCTCACCTCGCCACGACGACCCAATGAGGCCAAAGAAGCGAGGGAGAGGAGTAGAAGAAGAGAGAAGAAGAGATGAGGAGTAAATAAGAGGAGAATGGAGAGAGAAGGAATACATGGGGAATTCATGCCAGATCACTCGGTCAAGCACATGATGCGCTCGGTCGAGCGCATCATGCGCTCGGTCGAGCTGTGACATGCCAAAGAGCGCCAACTCCTTCTTCGGGGCGCTCGGCCAAGCGACAAGCCCGCTCGCCCGAGCTAGCCATCAAAAGAGCCCAATAAACGCGAGGCAACTGCTCTGTAAAATCAAAATTCTCCTACGCTCGACCGAGCGACATGACGCTCGGGCAAGCTACTCAACTCGCTCGTCGTAGTGGCCCTTTCTCAAGCACCAAATGGAGCACTACACAAGGCACCGCTCAGCCGAGCGAGCACTGTGCTCGACCGAGCGGCAGGTCGGCAGACTCCAATTTGACTTAAAATAATGGATTTCGGATTGGTTTTCTTGTAAAACCTGAACCCAAACTATTCTGTTTAAATAGTGAACGATTTTTAGAGTATGTGAAGCTGGAATTTTCTGTAGTAAAACCCTTAGAGCTATTTTGGGAACTCTCTTGTGGTAAACTCTTTTGCAATCTATTTCTTTGTTTATGGTTGGATTTCCTTGATTTCTTTACCATTGCTCTTATTTCTCTTGCTCTCTCTATTGCAATTAATTTCATGCAATTTGACCGGTTAGATATGCCTATCTCTATTGCTACCGTATTTAGAGCTTTGCCATGCTAGAGTAGTGTATATCTAGGGTTTAGGGATGATTCCTAAGATCCTAAGGATCAGATGTTAGGTTAGACCCTCGTTGGATCAATCTAGGGTTGCCCTATGGAGGTTTGAACAAGGGTTTTGGGGGATTGGCCTTAGGATCATGGTATCACAAAGGCGGCTCCGTATCCTAGGGAGAATCCCCACGAATCCGATTTGGGCTTAGCGGCCATTCTCTGGGGCTCATGATTATGAGAGTGACGCGGGAGCTGGGGCGACCGCTAATCCCCAATCTGCTAGTCGGTGACTGCGAGAGCACGCCGATTGCTAGAACCAACCATAGGATAGCGTCGCAGTCTGTAGATCATGAGAGTGGATGCGGATCTGCGAGGCGGGACCAAGTGTCAAGCTTAATGCACGCATTACCGTGTGAAGCCGACTGCGAGAGCACGGTTTTGCATAGGGATGCATTAGACGAGTAGGAACAACGAAAGTTAAGTACTCATTCTCATCTATGGAGGTGACACTCCTACCCTAATCCATCGTCCGATGTAGGGCCATTTGACCTAGAATCTGTGACCGAAGGGCCTAGCGGGGAATCTCGAAAGCCTTAGACGTTTAATTTCTAGTTAACTCTCGATTTCTGCAATCAACCAATCAATCAATCATGACAACCCCCGACCACATACTCTCCTCCTTCCATATAAATCTAAGCGTTAAACGATCGCCTCCCAGAGTTCGACAATCTTTCTATACTATAGCGCATCGTGCACTTGCGGTGATTCACGCCCCGATGGTGCAAACCCGGGGACCGAACAATTTTTTGGTGACGTTGCTGGGGAGGCATCGGTTTACCTTAGCTTTTGGTCAGAGAGTGTTGGTTTTATCCACACTTGACACCCCACCACTTCTTTTTATTTTTTTATTTCTTTTTGTTCTCTTATTACACTCTTTTCTCTTTTTTGCTAACGATTTTCACGATTTTCTTGAGTGCTTCTTCTCTGCGTGCTAACTGATGGGTTTTGAGGGACTCTTAGAGCACATTTCTATGCACGTCCTACGTCGGACAGATGATAGAGGCAAAAGAAAACCATGCAGCAGAAAAATGTTAAACTATTTAACATGCAACCCTAAGGATATCAAAACCCTAGCCAGGATCTCTACTATTTTGAGGTGGGTCTGACCACACCAAGATAGATCTAAGCTACTGCAATATTATAAATACTACTCTTAAATAAACTACATACCCGGTACCTTGCTTGCACTGGCAAGGTGTACCGAACCGCATCCTGAGCCGCTCCTTATCTCGAGCTGAACCGCTTCGCGAGCCACTCCTGGTCCCGAGTCAAACCGCTTCCCGAACCACACCACGTCCCGAGGCGAGCAACCTCCTTATCGCTGAGCTAACCACACGCCGTAGAAAGTTTCACTTGAGTGGATCCTTCGTCAAGACTTTGGATCCGATCCGAGCCCCTTTGTGGCTTTGCTAGAGCTCTTCAGGAGCAAGGCAGAAATTTAGGGAGAGGAGAAAAAATATTTATTTTAAGCTTAGATCCGAGCATGCTCCAAACTTTTGGGAGCCTCTCAGATCTTGAGCTTGGGACGAGTTTAGAGGAGGGGAGCAGTCCCCTATTTATATACACGGCTGACCCCTCCTCTTTACTCCACTTCCGATGTGGGAATAAATATTTGGAGTTAAATAATTCAAGTTAGTTTGCCTTTCATAATGGCCAAACTTCCATGAATTTTAACTCCCTCACTATTGAGCTTCACATTTGATACAACCTATCAAATCGAAAGGCACTGAACGATGCACGCGTACGAGAAAATAGCGAGTCAATTGGAGTCCGTTTGACCCCTCAATTGACGTCCAAAGATCAGCCCAAAAGCATAAATTCGTACAAGAGTCGGCCGTCACAAATATGCATAGAACCCTAGGGTTTAGTTAAGCCCACCACACGTGCCAGCTGCGTGCAGTGCACGCGCCAGTGAGGCACGTAATGCTCATGCGGGTAGGCGGGCGGGACTCGCCCATCGCTTGAGGGCGTGCGAGCACCCTTTCGCAAAGCGGGTGCGGGCTCCCGCCCCTTTTGGCAGGTGCTGCCCCGAGCCTGCTTTAGCGGGCACAGGCGCCCCGCTACAGTAGCAGGCGCCTGCCCCATTATGGGCTGGTGGTTTTCACAGACCCGGCCCAATGGGTCGGGTCTGCCCATAAAACTCCTTTTATGGGCTGTTTTGACTATATCTTGTGCATTCGGACTCCGTTTTTGATGCGGCTTGAACCTGTGTTTAGAGTGGGACGATCCCGTCATCCAGGTATCCTTTTCAATGCATTTATTTAATTAAATATTTTCGTAAACAAATTTACGACACATTTAACTCAATTTGCATCATATGCAAAATAGTCCCCTATCTAAGCTTAAAATATCATTTGCATCAAATGCAGTTTCTCCGTAATGTTTCTACCTATTACTAGATGAAGGTCGCACTCTGTATGAGACCCTACAGCCTGACCCTACTACTGATGGGGCTCGAAGCCCCAGACGGCAGTGACCACGAGCAGCAGGTGTCGTCCCTGTTTCAGTATCATACTTATGTGGTTAACTCATTGACATGAGTGATTTCGGGACCACCCTGACTGTGTCCGTGATGAATACTGCATCTTTAGTCTCTTCGTCAAAACTATGTCGTTTAACTCAAGCTTAGGGCATGGTCAAACTGTCACCCACAATAGCTTGAAGCCGGTTAGTCTCCATCGATTTTTAGTCAAATAATGTTAGACATCTTCCAACATACTATGGCCAGAGTTTCACTAAAGACTGAACTAACACTATGACACTAACTCCCATTGACCAGGGAGAGACGAATTATATCTTGGTCATTACTCTCCTTGCACGTTTCAAATGTCATCCAACCAAAGACCTTTCGACAGGCCTTGCCTCAAGCTTGGTCAGAGATCAAAGCGACACCGTTCACGTACAGGTTCATACAATGACCTCAAGTTAAAAGACCAACTCGCTTATCATCACTAAGAGTTATCATTGACAGATTGGTCAATCATAACCATATGATAACTCTGGTTGGGTTGTTCAGTGAACTCATTCTCCAATAAGCACCCGTGTCTCGTCTCCGACTTTGCCAAGTCGAACGACCATGAGATCATCGTCACCGCTACATGATGAAGACTAAGACACAATGGTCTATCCGACATTTCGATATCCTTTTCTTGAAACATCTATGACCACGAACATTTCTAGACTTATGCTTACTAACGGTCAAGCATTTCTCCATGATCGAGATCCTCATCTCAATACACATTTGACCTTGCATTAAGTCTCATGACTTTACCTAAGTTTCTAATGATAACTACATTATAATTTAACTTAGATAAATTCTTCCTATACAGCTTACTGTAATTTTGAACAAGATGTTTGTACAATTACATAGAGATAAATTTCCTCGAGGGCATACATCTCCCAACTAACATCCCTCCTCAGATTACCCTCGTTTGAACGTCTTATATTCAGAGGACTCCAATGTGTTGGCGAGTCTCCCTTACCCAGGACCCATATTGGAGGGAGCATCCTCAATATGCCTTAGACAAGATGTGGGACTATGTGAGATCTGTCGGCTCTTTAGTTGTCAAAGCCATTCACGAAATCGAATTTGAAGTCCTGAACTACATCGCAAAACAAGTCCACTCAGGTGCTCTCGAGGACGATTTATACGTTAGCGTCGAAGGGGACACATGACGTGTGTGTATATTTTATATATTCACGCACGTCTTCTTTGTGTTTTTCCGTTATTTTCCGTCGTCTCGTATCCATTTTCTCACATTTTCTAGTTTTCTTTCACTTCTCCTTGTTTTTGTGTGTTTGCAGGAGATTGCATGTGTAGGGGACATATAACGAAGATATCATAAGTCCTCAGAGCGACGGGAGGAGTCACGCGTGATCCAGGGGGGGTCAAACGACCAAGATTGCTATCTTTCAGCCCCCCACCTGATCGGTTGGATACAGCCAACCGATCGGGTGATGCACTCGTGCACGACCCGGATAGCAGCTGAAGCAATGTGAGCATCAACCGACAGGTTCGACGACCGGTTCAGCCCAACAGGCTTCTCAGGAAATTGAAGCTGAATTCCAACCGATCGAGTGACCTTCACCCGATCGGTTCATCTGTAGCCGATTCCCCCAAGAGACGGCCCGGAGAGCTCACCCGACGGCCGGTTGACCGTGCCAAAACGTCCAAGTTTCTGGCTTTTGGGTGACGTTTCCAACCGATCGGTTCACCCGATGACCGCAAGATCCAAACGGCGAGCCGCTTGCGCCAACTGATCGTGTCATGTGACCGGGTGAAGTTTCTGAAGACCGTAGCCGAAGCACGTAGTAGCTCACCCGATCAGATGATTCTTTAACCGATTGGGTGACGTCATTTTCTATATATAGAAGCCCTAGGTTTTCAGAAACGAGAGCTGTGTATTTTTCTGTCTTTTTTCCCTATTGTGACGGCTGGAATTTTATCTTTATTTGTAAGTGTTCTGATCTTTATGAAACTTTGATATTATCTTAATTGCATTACTACTACCGCATTTCAATTGCCTGATTATGTTTTAACAGTCGATTTTCATTTAGATCGCTTTTTAGCTATAATGCGTGAGTAGTTCCCTAATCTGGGATTTTGGTGGAAACCCCTTCGTGGGTTCTCCCTAATACGTCCATAGGACTAGGAAATCGATAGGGAATAGGAATCTATTGGTTACGCAGGGTGTTTTATTGTCATCGGCGGATAAAAGACCGCCTTTGACCATTGGGCCAAGGGGGAATAAACTTGGCGGTTGACTTCCTAGCCATATCTCATGCCCTTAGCGTAGACATCGAATCCTTGCGCGCGGCAGCGACATGACGAGATGTTGGGAGTTATCGTTGCGAGCTTAGTGCTTCCAGAGTCGGTCAGTGTTAATGGACATGGGAATGCCCACTGACCGAACCCGGGTAGTCCGACGTATCCTCCTGGGCACCGACCGGAATATCGGGCCCATGGGACACTGGTATCACTCGTAGAGGCAACGTCTCACCACTAAACCCTAATTTCGATCGTTGTCCTATCCGCCGGTCGTAATAGCGAGAACACATGATATGGTGGAAACCGAAGTCCCGGGTTTCCCTTTATATTGTTTAACCCCGTATTTACATTCCGTGACAACCCATCCATCTAGCTCACCCCAAGGGTGAATTGGTTCCTTTCTGACACAAGCACAACCACGCCTCCCTGTGTTCGACTCCCAAGCCACACTACAACACCGTACGCTTGCAGTACAAATATTTTAAATCTGGTATCCCCCATCATATTGCAAACTTACATGATCGCAAACCGGGGGGACATCAAGCTTTATGGTGCCGTTGCCAGGGAGGCAACGTGCTTGTTTATTTTAGGACCTTCGAACCTTTGAGTCTAGCTCATATCCATATCTTGCGATAATTTTCGCATTCTACACTTTTTGGTCTTACTTGGACATATTGTAAATATTAGTTGTACAGAATTGGCTGACTGAGTCACCATACTGCCATCGCTACTCCTCACCTCCCATTCATGCAACCGGTGCTTTTGACGTGTTTTCTATCCGTGCAGTTCTCTCTCCCTCCTTTTCTCACAGGTTTTCTGCTCCTCGACAAGGATGTTGTGTGCCGTTTCGGGCGATATCTGGGATCATTCGCACCACGTCCGCTGCTTGGCATAGAGTTTGACAGAATCCCTTAGTGCTTCGAACATTCTATCCCTTTTGTCTGATGCTGTGAAAAATCAGAGGAGGTATCATGATACGCAGCAGCACCCAGTCACGACAACTCTCCTTCCTCCAGATGAAGTGGCGTATATTGACGTGCCTAGTTCTGAATTCAGTGGCGGAGAATTGTTCACCTATGAGGAGTTTTGTCAGGAGAAATACCAGGCAGAGTCTGTCGAGTATGTTAAACAGGAATCGATCTATTCCTTGTAAACTTCTATAGAGCATCCTGGATCTTGGGGCAGTGAGGAAGCTGAAGGTAGCGGTGAAGGACCGTCGAATGTTGAAACCTATTTTCGCATTGAAGCCTTCTACTCCGATCATCACCATTTACCTGAGAAAGACTCAAGGCCCTCCTCACCTACCTCCCCTTCCTCTTGTGAAACCTCGGGTGGAAATGAAATTCCGGATATTGACTTCCAGGAGACCCATGAAGAAGTTCTTTCACTGGAGGATACTCAGCTTGAGAAATACGCGTCGGGACCCCAAGAGGTTGAAATGAAAGAGTTACCTCCGGGACTGAAGTATGAATATTTAGGGGAGAATTCGACGCTACCAATCATAGTGAACTCCTCGCTGCCTGAAGACTTGATGACCAAACTACTTGGTGTTTTAAAGAGATTTAAGAATGTTTTCGGGTATGCAATCGAAGATTTGAAAGGAGTGAGCTTGGGGCTTTGCTCACATAAGATTTTGCTTGAAGATGAGCAACCCTCCTTAATTAAGCCGCAACAAAGACTGAATCTCATCAAGATGGAGGTGGTCAAGAAGGAGATTGTTAGACTTCTACATGCCGGCATCATATACCCAATCTCCGACAGTCGCTGGGTTAGCCCGGTGCACGTTGTACCCAAGAAGGGAGGAATGACGGTGATTCACAACGAGCAAAAGGAGATAATACACACGAGGACCGTCACAGGGTACCGGATGTGCATTGACTACAGGAAGCTGAACAAGGCCACAAGGAAGGATCACTATCCTCCGCCTTTCATTGATCAGATGCTAGAGAGTCTTGCGAAGCACAACTACTTCTGCTTCATGGATGGGTACTCCGGCTTTCTCCAAATCCCCATCCATAATGACGACCAGGAGAAGACGACTTTTACTTGTCCTTTTAGGACGTATGCCTATAGGAGAATGCCGTTTGGGCTTTGCAACGCCCCGGCTACATTTCAAAGATTAATGTACGCAATCTTCTCTGACTACTCCCAGGATATAATGGAGGTCTTCATGGACGATTTCTCCGTCTATGGAACAGAGTTTGACTCATGCCTCCGCAACTAACTAAGGTCCTGGAGAGGTGGCAAGATAAGGGTCTAGTTCTGAACTGGGATAAATGCCACTTCATGGTCCAAGAAGGAGTTGTATTGGGACACGTCATTTCTTCAAGGGGGATCGAGGTGGACAAAGCAAAAGTATAGGTGATCGAAAAGCTTCCGCCTCCTCTTAATCTACGAGGGGTCTGTGGTTTTTTTAGGGCATGCGGGATTCTACTGTCGCTTCATAAAGGACTTCTCCAAGATTTCCAGGCCGTTGACTCAACTCCTTGTGAAGGACGCACCTTTCATCTTCAACGACGAGTGCATGGAAGCCTTCCGCCTGCTGAAGCAAGCCTTGATTTCCGCACCCATGATTCAGCCACCAGACTGGAGTCTACCATTCGAATTAATGTGCGATGCTAGTGATTATGCAGTTGGGGCCGTCTTGGGGCAGAGGAAAGATAAGAATCTACATGTTATATACTATACAAGCAAGACCCTTGACATTGCCCAAAGAAATTAAACAACCACGGAGAAAGAATTGCTAGCAGTCATCTATGCCATGGACAAGTTCCGACAGTATCTCATTGGTGCCAAGGTGATCGTGCACACGGATCACACGGCTCTCAAATACCTATTGAGCAAGAAGGAAGCTAAGCCACGGCTCATTAAGTGGATTCTCCTCCTCCAGGAATTCGACCTGGAGATCAAAGACAAGAAGAGTGCGGAGAATGTTGTTGCTGATCACTTGTCCAGATTGCCTACTCTCGATTTGAATACTACTCCGGTTGACGACTCGCTCCCTGACGAGCATCTCTTCTCAATCTCTTCCGCTTGGACTCCTTGATACGCCGACATCGCAAATTATCTGACATGTGCCATCGTCCCCCATAACGTGAGCTACCAGCAGAAGAAGAAATTCTTTCACGAGGTCCATAAATTTTATTGGGACGACCCTCATTTGTATAAGACCTGTAATGATGGGGTGATACGGAGGTGCATTCCTGAAACTGAGACGACCTCCATAATTTCTTATTGCCATGATCAGCAGTGTGGAGGACATGCAAGCGCTTATAAGACGACGGCGAAAATCCTCCAGAGTGGATTCTACTGGCCGACCCTCTTTAAGGACACCCACGCTTATGTCCAGGCTTGCGACAAATGCAAAAGGACGGGAAACATATCCAAGAGGAACGAGATGCCTCAGCACTACATTTTAGAGGTCGAGATCTTCGATGTGTGGGGAGTCGACTTCATGGGACCATTCCCCTCGTCCTCTGGAAATCAGTATATTTTGGTAGCCGTGGACTACGTGTCGAAGTGGGTAGAAGCGATAGCCAGTCCTACTAATGATTCCCGAGTGGTCGCCAAGTTCTTTAAAAACAACATCTTCCCGTGGTTCGGTGTGCCTCGAGTTTTAATCAGTGACGGAGGGAGCCACTTTATAGAGAAGAAATTCGAAGCTCTCTTGAAGAAGTACGGGGTGCAACATTGAATAGGGCACGCCTATCACCTGCAGACTAGCGGCCATGTGGAAGTTTCTAACAGGGAGATCAAGAGCATATTGGAGAAGACGGTGGCCAACTCTAGGAAGGATTGGTCATCAAAACTTTCAGACACGCACTAGGCTTACAGGACGGCATTTAAAACTCCGATCGGCACGACTCCCTACCGGCTTGTCTACGGGAAGGCATGCCATCTTCCCATGGAATTGGAACACAAGGTATTTTGGGCAATCAAGAACCTGAACTTGGACGCCAAGGAGGTTGGACGCCACCGACAGCTACAACTTAACGAGCTCGACGAGATCCGGCTCAATGCTTATGAAAATGCCTGGATCTACAAGGAGAAGCTGAAGCGGTGGCACGATAAGCGCATCCTGAAGAGGAATTGAAGGAGACTTGGTTCTCCTATTCAACTCGAGGCTGAAGCTTTTTCCCGGAAAGCTCAAGTCAAGATTGTCGGGACCCTACCGTGTCACCAAGGTCTTCCCGCATGGAGCTATCGAGATAATGGGAAGAGATGAGCTATTCAAGGTCAGCGGGCAGTGCCTAAAACACTATGCAGCAGGAGAACTAGGATTCTCTCCGGTCGAAGTCTCAACGACCGACGACTCGTCTTCAAACCCTCCAGATCCTAATTGACCACCAAAAGAGGCGTCGAGCAAACGACGTTAAAAAAAGCGTTTCATGGGAGGCAACCCATGTTCTAAACTCTCACCTTTGTTTTAGGCTTATTTTTAGCTTTATTTTTTCCTATTTTTATAAATAAATCCAGCCACGGGAACTTTCGTCGAGAGACTTAAGCCATTTGTGTATTTTTACAGGAAACAAGCCCTCACCTGATCGGGTGACCATTCAACCGATCGGGTGAGACGTATCAGACAATGGCCTGTATCTATTCTCCAGCGAACTGGTCGGGTGAAGCAAAGTGAGACCGGGTGGCTGACCGTGTGGGAAGGGCTGAATTCTCGAGAAATTTGGGGATTACATCAACCGACGGGTGATAGAAGCTGCAGTCGTGTGACTGACCAGGTGAAAACTCACAGTACTCTCAGGATGATTTGGAAAGCGGTCAACCGATCGGGTGAAAACTCACCCGATCGGTTCACCTGTAGCTGTTGGCCGACGAAAATTTTTCGAAACTTACCCAACCGATCGGGTGAACCCTCACCCGATCGGTTCGCTTTCACCCCTACATATACTCCCCCTCACCCGACTTCGTCCACCCGACCCCCAAATTCCTGTTTGCGTGTTCTCTCTCTCTCTCTCTCTCTCTCTCTCTCTCTCTCTCTCTCTCTCTCTCCATCTGCCAAATCTATCTCCTCCATCCACCCACTACCCCTAAATTCTCATCCTCGCTCATTCCCATACTCCCCCACCATCACCAACCTTCCCATCAACAACATTCACTCACCAAATGTCCAAACCCTAACCCTAGCCCCCAAATTTTCGAAAATTCCAATTCTTGTCGGATCAGCGAGCGGGGGCTTCCCAAATCACTTCCTTATACTGCGTGGGGTCTTTCGGAAGCTTGGTCTTACAACATTGATGGGTAACATCCTTCCACTATTCACATTTCCTTCAATTATATGCAAAGTCTGAAATTTGTGTCTACACACTTCATCTGCTTCATCATCTTCATAAACACCATATCCCACTTTATCATTTTTCCCCCACGCCGTCACGACGTCTAAGAAGGGAAAGGAGATTGCCTCGTCGTCACACAGACATCCCATATACGGCCCTTTTTCCCCTTCCTTTCTTGGCATCAATCCTTCTTCTGAAGAGCAATCCGATCGTTTGCAAGCCCTTCTTCATCGTCCAATGTGACCTACTCTTTTTGCCGACTCCCCCCACCCTACAATCTCTTGAACTCTTTAGGGGCGTCAGCGCACTTTTTCGCTTCATAGGTTGCGATTACCTTCTACGTACCGATGCGCACACATACAGGAATCTCACACTCGAGTTCCTCAGTTCTCTGGAAGTGTCCGAGCATGGTTTCACCTTTTGCGCCTTCAATTGCGATTTTCCCATGAGTTTTCACGAGCTTAATAATATCCTAAATTTCCCTCACCCCGATCATCATGTTGAATGTTCAACTCACGATCGGTCTGATATCTTTTCATACTTTCGTGATGATGGTGTCTGGTAATGGTTCACCCAATATGCCACTTTTCCCTCGGTAGCTCTCGCCTCCTACATCATACATCCGTGCTACCGCTTCGCCCATTGCTTCCTCGCTAACACCATTTTCTCCTACGTGGATGTTTCCACGGTGTCCCGGGATGAGCTCCTCTTTGTTTATGCCATGTCCCATGACAGGATTCATGGTAATATCCCCTTGCCCATAAACACCGCTCATTGGATCATCCACGAGATCTTATCTGTTAGCCACGCTACCACTGGATCAATCTACTGCGGCAGGATGATTACTCTTATTTTCAGCTGTGTTTTGAGGCTGTCGCCCCACCTCCCTATTCTACCGGGACGCAGCCGTATCGATCGCGATTACTTGATCGAAATCGGTATGCTAACTCCCTTTGGCGAGGAGCGTGCAGTCTACCTCTACAGTCCTGCCAACACTCCTTTTGCCATCCTCTCGCCCTCATCTCCGGAGTTCTTCCCCTTACGCATTACACATTTACCCTGGGAGTTCTACCCGGATCCTTGGTACGCCACACTCGTTCACTTTCCACCCTTGGATCCTCCCGATTGGCACCCGTGTGTCAGTTCACCCAGTGCCACCATTATCCACCACGATCCACCGATAAATCTCGATCCCCCGGTGGTCCAGCCTGTTGCTCCTCCCTCTCCTATTCGCATACCCTCTCCTTCGTCCTCAGAGGATTCCTTCTACCATTATTCACCACCCTCCTCGCCATCTCCTTACCATTCTACCGAAAGCAACTCCGATTGACCTCCCCCTCGCACATTTCTGCATTTTCATGATCATATCATTTCGCTAGCATTGTCATGTCTAGCTTGGGGGAAGTCATTTTTTCTGTGTGTTGTTCTTTGATGTTTTTATGGTGTGCTTGTTTATATTTGTCGTGTGGTGTGATTTTCTTTATTTTCCTTTTTCGTATGTGTGTTTTCTTGTTTTTTGTTTCTTTTTGCGTCGGTCCGTATTCCCCCCCCCATTTTCATTGCCCTCCCGTATTCACTTTTATTGCATTGAGGGCAATGCAAGTTTCAGCTTGGGGAAGTCACACTTTGTACATCGTTTTGTGTCTTTTTCTTCGTTTTTGCGTCATTTTCACCGTGTTTTTCTTTTTCTTTCTTTCCTTTTTCTCCTCTCTCTCCTAGAGATGACCCCAAATGATGAATTGCCACATAATCACACACACACCTAGCATGGCTTCGATAATCACATTCACTAACCCTAGGAAGCTGAGTCATCTTGCATTTCATGCATCGTGGGTCCATTTTGCTTTTGTGTGAGTCGTGTGTCGTGTCTAGCTTACGGTGTGCTTCTACTGTGTGATTTTGATTTATATGCCTGTCCTGGAATGACCCTTAGATTATCATGTTTCGATTTGGATATGCGGTATTTGCCTCTCCTGTCTGCCTCTATACGCATGCTATATTTATATCGTATATTTCATTTCTCATGTGACAGGATTCCATAATTAGGACCAGGATAATCCATTTAGCCTATGCTCTGATTAGCGAAGAAAATCCCCCCTACCCAAGTGTCTAGAATCCGATTTCTTTTTTATTTTACTTGGTGCATATCTCCTCGTCGTGTATCGTTCTTCCACTTGGGAGAGTACACACATGTATATACCCAAAAATCCAAAAAATCCAAAAGAGAGAGAAAAGAAAAACCCAAAAAAATGAAAAAAAAGAAAAGAATATATATATATATATATATATATATATATATATATGTATAGCCAAAATCCCAAAAATACATATATCCAAAACCCAAAACAAAATTCATGTGTGAATATTTTGCCAGAATAAAGGGAAGGCGAGAATTTGCACCGAATGTTCTTCTCCACATCATCTCAACCCCATCGTTTTCGAAAACACTTGGTGTAGGGACCTTCTAGCTATAATCTAGGTGATAGTAAGGTGATTTCCTAGTCCCTAGTTGTGGAATCCCTGACGCATGATACGATTCGATTCTTACTCTGTTCTGATGCATGCTTGAGATATATATTCGCCGCTTATTTCAAATCGAATCGATATTTGGGTCTTTTCTTGGATTTGTGTATATGGAGCTTTATTGCACACTGTAGATAGAAACACTGTCTGCTAGCACGCGACCACACTCACTCGCGCTTCACCGTGTGGGCCCACGACACTTGTTTGGACTCATTTTCTTTGGTTTAGTGTTGTGATTTGTCGCTTGCTTGCTTGGTGTGGCGTTTTTGATTTTGTTGGCCCTAACGGGCAATTTAGGATTTTGATTTCTCTTTTTCTATCTTTCTCTCTATTTTCTCCCTCCGAGCTCCAATTCTCACTCGTCTTCCTCGAGGACAAGGAAGGGTTCAGCTTGGGGATTTTGACGTGTGTGTATATTTTATATATTCACGCACGTCTTCTTTGTGTTTTTCCGTTATTTTTCGCCATCTCGTTTCCATTTTCGCGCATTTTCTAGTTTTCTTTCACTTCTCCTTGTTTTTGTGTGTTTGCAAGAGATTGCCCACATAGAGGACACATAACGAAGATATCATAGGTTCCCAGAGCGAAGTGAGGAGTCACGTGTGATCCAGGGGGTCAAACGACCAAGATTGCTATCTTTCAGCCCCCCATCCGATCGGTTGGATACAGCCAACCGATCGGGTGATGCACTCATGCACGACCCGGACAACAGCTGAAGAAATGTGAGCATCAACCAGCCCAACAGGCTCCTCAGGAAATTGAAGCTGAATTCCAACCGATCGGGTGACCTTCACCCGATCGATTCATCTGTAGCCGATTCCCCCAAGAGACGACCCGGAGAGCTCAGACGATGGCCGACAGACCGTGCCAAAACGTCGCAAGTTTCTGTCTTTTGGGTGATGTTTCCAACTGATCGGTTGATTTATCAACCGATCGGTTCACCCGATGACCGCAAGATCCAAACGGCGAGCCGCTTGCGCCAACCGATCGTGTTATGTGACCGGGTGAAGTTTCTAAAGACCGCAGTCAAAGCACGTAGTAGCTTACCCGATCGGGTGATTCTTCAACCGATCGGGCGACGTTGTTTTCTATATATAGAAGCCCTAGGTTTTCAGAAACGAGAGCTGTGTATTTTTCTGTCTTTTTTCCCTATTATGACGGTTGGAATTTTATCTTTATTTGTAAGTGTTCTGATCTTTATGAAACTTTGATATTATCTTAATTGCATTACTACTACCGCATTTCAATTGCCTGATTATGTTTTAACGGTCGATTTTCATTTAGATCGCTTTTTAGCTATAATGCGTGAGTAGTTCCCTAATCTGGGATTTTGGTGGAAACCCCTTCGTGGGTTCTTCCTAATGTGTCCATAGGACTAGGAAATCGATAGGGAATAGGAATCTATTGGTTACGCGGGGTGTTTTATTTTCATCGGCGGGAAAAAGACCGCCTTTGACTATTGGGCCGAGGGGGAATAAACTTGGCGGTTGACTCCCTAGCCATAGCTCACGCCCTTAGCGTAGACATCGAATCCTTGCGCGCGGGAGCCGCAGGACGAGATGTTGGGAGTTATCGTTGCGAGCGTAGTGCTCCCGGAGTCGATCAGTGTTAATGGACATGGAAATGCCCACTGACCAAACCTGGGTAGTCCGGCGTATCATCTTGGGCACCGACCGGATTATCGGACCCATGGGACGTTGGTATCACTCTTAGAGGCAACGTCTCACCACTAAACCCTAATTCCGATCGTTGTCCTATCCGCCGGTCGTAATAGTGAGAACACATGATAGGGTGGAAACCGAAGTCCCGGGTTTCCCTTTATATTGTTTAACCCCGTATTTACATTCCGTGACAACGCATCCATCGATTCGGGCTAGCTCAGCCCGAGGGTAAATTGGTTCCTTTCTGACACAAGCACAACCACGCCTCCCTGTGTTCGACTCCCAAGCCACACTACAACACCGTGTGCTTGCAGTACAAATATTTTAAATCTGGTATCCCCCATCATATTGCACACTTGCATGATCGCAAACCGGGGGGACGTCAACACACTCTCATTCTTCATCAGGGATGTCCCACAGGCCAACTCCTGTGAAACACCAAACTAGGTATCCCTTCTAACTGCTTTGGATAACATTGTAGATCATGTCAGGTATTTCTCGTCAGCAAATCCATTCGTATCGCACCTCTCAGAGTTCATGACAGGATTTTACACTGACGCCAACAACGTCCCGGAAGGAATCCGCATACGAATTGATGCTCATGGCACGTATTTCTTCACCTCCCATGTCACATTCGAAGAGATAATTGCACGAATTGTCTCAGAGGGGCAGATAAACCCCGGATATACAAGTCCCCTAGAGACCGACGACTCCCAAGGAGATGATTCGACCATGGTACCTAATAGGCTTCAAGATAATTTCCAAAGAAGGGCATGGTTAGACGACGACGTCCCCTTTGTTGACGAGTAAGCCATGGGGGATCTTGAGAACTGCGAAGGCCAGGAAGCAGAACCTGATGATATCTTTTATGAGACACACTCATCGTCCAGCTCAGACCAAAGCTATGACACGACATCAGATGGCTCTGTTCCAGACGAACCGACACATGAGGAAGAGGCATTCCAGTCGCAGGCGAGCACAGTAGGTGGTACAGCACCCGCTAAGGTAGAACTTAAACCTCTTCCCACCAATCTTAAATATGCATTTCTGGGTGAAAATCGCATGTATCCCGTTATAGTCAATGCTTCCCTCACCGAACCCCAACATGAGGATCTTCTAAAGGTCCTCAAGGAGTATAGAGATGTCATAGGATATAGTATCACCAACCTGAAAGGTATTAACCCTAACATGAAAGAGGTTGTTAAGAAGGAGGTCCTGAAACTTCTCGAGGCCGATATTATCTACCACATCTCTGATAGCAAGTGGGCCAGTCATGTCCAAGTCGTGCCTAATAAGGGAGGCATGACCATCATAAGAAATGAAAAAAATGAATTGATACCAACTAGGACCGTCACGGGCTGGCGGATGTGTATAGACTATATAAACTTAACAAGGCCACCCGAAAGGACCACTTGACCATTCCATTCATCGACCAGACGCTTAAGCGTCTTGCCAAGCATAATTATTTTGTTATCTTGATGGATACTCTGGGTTTTTCCAAATCTCGTTACACAAGGAGAACCAAGAGAAGACGACTTTCACATGCCAATATGGCACCTTCGCATACCGAAGGATGCCTTTCAGCTTATGTAATGCAACTGCGACCTTCCAAAGATGCATGACCTTTATCTTCTCAGATTTTATCGAATATATTATGGAGGTCTTCATGGATGACTTCTCGGTATACGGCACTGAGTTTGATTCTTACCTAAGGAATCTGGTCAAAGTACTAGAGCGATGCTGTGAGAACAACCTCACTCTGAATTGGGAAAAGTGTCATTTTATGGTAACTGAGGGAGTTGTCTTAGGGCATGTCATTTTCTCTAATGGGATACAAGTCGATAAGGCTAAAATCAAAGTTATCAAGGAACTTCCCCCGTCGACCAATCTTAAGGGAATCCGTGGTTTTCTTGGACATGCTGGGTTCTACCGTCGTATTATTAAAGATTTTTCTAAAATTGCACGCCCCCTCACTGAATTTCTTGCAAAGGACATGCCATTTGTTTTTTCTAATGCGTGTTTTGGAGCTTTTGACAGATTAAAAGGTCTTTTTTCTGCTCCAGTTATTCAGCCACCAGATTGGAACTTGCCGTTTGAGATGATGTGTGATGCGAGTGATCAAGCATTGGGAGCTGTGTTAGGCTAGAGGAAGAATTGGAGCTGCACGCCATCTACTATGCTAGCAAAACACTGGACGAGGCCCAGAGAAACTACACCACCACTGAAAAGGAGTTGCTAGCGGTGGTATACTCTATTGAGAAATTCCGACAGTATCTCCTGGGGTCGAAAGTCATAATTCATACGGACCACGTCGCCTTAAAATATCTGTTGAGCAAGAAAGAAGCCAAATCTCGATTGATAAGATGGATACTTCTCCTTCAGGATTTTGACGTGGAGATCAAGGGTAAGAAGGGCACGGAGAATGTAGTGTCCGATCATTTATCCCGGCTCAATCATAGGGACAAGGACAATAGTTTACCCATTAATGAGTCTTTCGTCGGGGAGCAGCTTTTCACAATAAATTCTGTCAATACACCGTGGTACGCAGACATAGTAAATTGTTTGGTGCGTGGGATCTTACCCCATGGAACGACCACTTATCAGGGAAGGAAGTTCTTGAGCGATGCCAGACATTACTTCTGGAATGATCCGCATCTCTATAAATCATGCCCAGATGGAATCATTAGGCGGTGCATCCCCAAGGAAGAGACCTCTTCTATCATCTCTCATTGCCATGACCAACCATGTGGAGGCTATGCGGCGGTTACGAAGACCATGGTGAAGATACTCCAATGTGGGTTCCACTGGCCAACACTCTTCAAGGACACTCATGACTAATCAAGGGATGCGACAGGTGCCAGAGAACCGGAAATATTACAAGGAAGGATGAGATGCCCCTCAAGGGCATCCTAGAGATTGAACTATTTGACTGCTGGGGAATCAATTTCATAGGCCCGTTTCCGACAAGTTGCGGGTGGCGGTGGATTATATATCCAAATGTGTAGAAGCCATAGCTACCCCAACGAACGATGCTCGAGTCTTCACAAAATTCTTCAAGAATATCATCGTCCCTCGTTTTGGGGTACCAAGGACGGTCATACGTGATGGTGGAAGTCATTTCATCGAAAGCAAGTTTGAGGCCTTACTCAAGAAGTACGGAGTATATCATAAAGTTGGACTCGCCTATCATCCTCGAACGAGTGGACAAGTAGAGATCTCCAACAGGGAGATAAAGACCATCCTCGAGAAGACAGTTAGCTCATTACAAGGGATTGGTCCCAGAAGCTAAACGATGCGCTATGGGCATACCGCACGGCATTTAAAACCCCATCAGAACAACCCCTTACAAGCTAATCTATGGAAAGGCATGCCACCTACCAGTGGAACTGGAGCATAGGGCTTTTTGGGCTATCAAGAAACTCAATTACGACTACAAAAATGCAGGGCTACACCGCCTCCTGGACATCAATGAGTTAGAAGAACTCAGGAGAGACGCCTACAAAAAATGCCAAAATTTACAAGGAAAATACTAAAATCTACCATGACAAGTTAATCACGGTAAAGCGTTTCGACGTAGGAGATCAAGTACTCCTCTACAACTCCAGACTGCGACTCTTTCCAGTGAAGTTGAAGTCCTGGTGGTACGGCCCATTTAAAATACTCCAGACATTTCTGAGCGGTGCAGTGGAGATTGAGGGAGGCAATAATGGACCATTCAAGGTCAACGGACAAAGGTTAAATCCCAACAAGGCCGACAATCCAATTGGCGAGAGAGGATCCATCGCTCTCGCTGATTGCTCTCCTGCTTGACTCCATCCTAGGTTGGGGGGTTGTCGTGCCAATCTGGTACGTCCATTCCAATTCTATTTATATTTTACCTCACCCAACCTTGTAAGTGGTGGTGTTGCCTGATTTATTAGCGTCTCGTTGTCCTACTGTCTCCCCCTCTTATCATTGTGCCCATCTGTCTTTTCGAGGCCCAGCTTAGTCCAGCTTGGGAGAGTCACATTTTGGCGTCGATTTTTGTTGTCCATAGTGTCCATACTATACATATTATGCATCATCATCATCTCCAGTTTTGTATATACATGCATACTGTACATATGTGTATGCATCTTTTATACCTTCTTTTATCTTTTATCCCGCCCACCCGTCTTGGCATCATTTTCTGTCTCAACACCCGTGTTCTCAGCACTGAGGACACTGCTGCGTTTAGCTTGGGGGATGAGCGCTATCGCTTTTTACTTATTCTTTTTCCTTATTCCCATTTTTAGTTCCACTTCCGCCCCATTTCCCCCCTTTTGTCATCATTTTTATTTTTTCTTTTCTTGTTTATTCGCATGCATGTTTTTCATTTCTTTCTCTTTTTCTTTTATTTTAAACTAAAGATGACTCTCCTATGATTGCACTATAAGCTGCACACACTCAACTTATCTGCTTTACACACTCATGTAGGATTTGTCATAGTCTATTGCGCGTCATCACATGTTTTTATAGAATGTATTATGATTTTTGAGCTCTATGATTTTGTGTGTTAGAAATATTCCTTGATTAAGATGCATTTTAATATGCTTTTCCATGCTTTAAATTCATATTCTCCACAACAGTACTCTCGAAACAGTTAAGCTTGAAAATGCATGACTGATTGAAAATTGAGTGAAAATTGCATGATTGTGTGAAAACGTCTATTTTCATAATGGATGGTAGTTCAATTGGGTTTGGATAACCCACGACACTTAAGTAGTGTCTACTAGATATTCTGACACCAAGCCATGTCCCAATTCTATGCTTTTTATTTTTTTTGTTTATAGCCAATTGTGATCCATAATCGTGCTTTGCATTCCATCGCGTTTATGCGAGTTTGCAAAAATCCCAAAAAATGGAAAAATCAAAAACAAAAAAAAACTATTACATACGAATAATAGGCCCGAGGGGTTCTTCGTAACCCGATGCCCTAAGACCATCTGGTCTGGGATGCATAGGTCGCCTCTTGTATATATTGAGTTATCTCGTGTATATAAGAAAATAAAAGTATGTATATATAATGAAAATTGTATAGCCAAAAACAATTGTAAAAAGAAAAATCTCACATCTTTACCTCACTTTCTATATAGAATAGGGACATGGCAAGGTCAATGATTTCTAGGGATTGTGAAAGAGTTTAGTACGGTGATTAATGGATTTAATTGAATTCACCATCCTCGTTTAGGAAAATTAATTAAAATCAGCTTGCATGCTTGAATTAATTGATCATGATACTATTTGCTGCTTAGAAAATGAGTTCTGGAGATTTAAGCTCGAATCATAGATTCTGTATATTGATTGCATGCTATAATAGGAATCCCCCTCTAACTTCATATCATATATTCGAGTTCTCGCCATTCATTTGAAAATCCATTCTATATATACTCTTTGCTAGACTTGATGAATCCTCACGAGTAGTGCGTTTTTAAATTATAAAGTTGAAGTGTTGTTGCGTGCTATGAGACAAGGAGATGATTTGTCGCCTTTCCTATCTTTTTGTTTCTTTTGCACTTCTTTGTTTTCATCCTCTGGTGAACTTTTTATTCGTCTTTCTGGGGGACGAGTAAGAGGTAAGCTTGGGGGATTTTGTTGTCTCTATTTTCTATGTTTTTACCATGCATTTCCATATCGTTTCGATCGTCCGAATCCATATTTCCGTATTATATCGCGCTTTTCTCGATATTCTTGATTCATTCGATGTTTTATATGTTTTCAGAAAATTCGGCGCGATTCGGCGTGATATGTGACATTGGACACAACCTGGATGCCAAAGCTTGGCTCGTCTCGCCACGACGACATAAGGAGGCCAAAGAAGCGAAGGAGAGTAGTAGAAGAAGATAAAAGAAGAGATGAGAAGTAACGAAGAGGAGAATGAAGAGAGAAGGAGTACTTGCGGGATTCATGCCAGATCGCTCGGCCGAGCTGTGACACATGCGCTCGGCCGAGCTGTGACACGCCAAAGAGCACCAACTCCTCCTTCGGGGCACTCGGCTGAGCGATAAGCTTGCTCGCCCGAGCGACCAGCCCGCTCGCCCGAGCTAGCCATCAGAAGAGCCCAATAAACGCAAGGCAATGGCTCTGTAAAATCGAAATTCTCCTACGCTCGACCGAGCGACATGACGCTCGGGCAAGCGACCCAACTCGCTCGCCCGAGCGACCATTTCTAGAGCACCAAGCGGAGCACTACACAAGGCACCGCTCGGTCGAGCGAGCACTACGCTCGGCCGAGCGGTAGGTCAGCAGAGTCGAATTTGACTTAAAATAATGGAGTTCAGGTTGGTTTTCTTGTAAAACCCTAACCCAAACTTTTTTGTATAAATAATGAACGATTTTAGAGTAGGTGAATCTGGAATTTTCTGTAGCAAAACCCTTAGCGCTATTTTGGGAGCTCTCTTTTGGTAAACTCTTTTGCAATCTATTTCTTTTTTTGTGGTTGGATTTCCTTGATTTCTTTACCATTGCTCTTATTTCTCTTGCTCTCTCTATTGAAATTAATTTCATGCAATTTGACCGGTTAGATATGCCTATCTCTATTGATACCGTATTTAGAGCTTTTGCCATGCTAGAGTAGTGATATCTAGGGCTTAGGAACGATCCCTAGGATCCTAGGGATCGGATGTTATGTTAGACCCATGTTGGATCAATCTAGGGTCGCCCTATGGAGGTTTGAACAAGGATTTTGGGGGATTGGCCTTAGGATCGTGGTATCATGAAGGCGGCTCCGTATCCTAGGGAGAAACCCCATGAATCTGATTTGGGCTTAGCGGCCATTCTCCGGGGCTCATGATTACGAGAGTGACGTGAGAGCCGGGGTGACCGCTAATCTCTAATCTGCTAGTCGGTGACTGCGAGAGCACGCTGATTGCTAAAACCAACCATAGGATAGCATCGTACACCGTAAATCATGAGAGTGGATGCAGATCTACAAGGCGAGACCAAGTGCCAAGCTTAATGCATGCATTCCTGTGTGAAGCCGACTGCGAGAGCACGGTTTCACATAGGGATGCATTAGACGAGTAGGAACAACAAAAGTTAAGTACTCAGTCTCATCTACGGATGTGACACTCCTACCCTAATCCATCATCTGATGTAGGGCCATTTGACCTAGCATCCATGACCGAAGGGCCTAGCGGGGAATCCCGAAAGCCTTAGATGTTTAATTTCAAGTTAACTCTCGATTTTCGTAATCAACCCATCAATCAATCGTGACAACCCCCGACCAATCAATCGTGACAACCCCCGACCACATACTCTCCTCCTTCCATATAAAGCTAAGAATTAAATGATCGCCTCCCTGAGTTCGACAATCTTTCTATACTATAGCGCACCGTGCACTTGCGGTGATTCGTGCCCCCGTGGTGCAAACCCAGGGACCGAACAGTAAGGAGTGTTAGGTTGATGACTCCCAGGTTAGACGACCTTAGGGCATCATGCCAAAAAGGACCCCTCGGGCCTACTAGCTCAAACCAAGCATAATTCTTATTCATATGCACTCCTCTAAACTAAACCTTTCAGCAACCCAACCTCTGAATAATGGTTTTCAAGTAGAGACTTTGTAAAATATGAATTATACATCTATTTCGATCTCGATAGATCTCCATGCCTAGAATTCTTTGTTCTTCACCTAGGTCCATCATCTCAAACACACAACTCAACTCTTTCTTCAATCTCTAAATCTCTTCTTTATTTGAAGATGCTATGAGCATGTCATCAACTTAAAATAGAAGATATATGAAGGAACCATCGTCTAGTTTCCAAAATAACAAACGATGATCATAGGGACTCAGTAAATACCCTTGATCAGCTGTCATGAAACGCTCAAAGCGCTTGTACCACTGTCTAAGAGATTGTTTCAACCAATAGAGAGATTTCTTCAACCTACATGCAAGTCCATTGCCTCTCTTGTAGCCATCGTGTTGATTTATATAGATATATTCTTCTAGCTCCCCATGTAAGAATGCAGTTTTGACATCTAGTTGCATGAACTCAAGGTCAACATGTGCAACCAATGTTAATAGGTTCCGAATAAAGAATTGCTTGACTACTAAAGAGAAGACATCATTGTAATCAATACATTCTCTTTCTCTTTGAGCATATCATTTCGCCACAAGTCTGGCCTTAAAGCAAACATCTCCATCTTCGGCTGTATCGTTCTTAGTTTAGACCCACTTACATCCAATTGCTTTCTTTCCACTAGGAAGCTCCACCAATTATCATGCAGTGTTCTTCCATAATAATTTCATCTCCTCATCCATAGCTTTTCACCCATCTCTAACTCTTCAAAATGTTCTACATCCTTATACGAAGTGGGTATGTCAATGCTAACAGTGGGAAAAGCAAACGAGACCATTTCTATATACCTTGCAGGTCGTCGTATCTTACTCCTAGGTCTCGAGACAACAATGGAATCCATTTACCGTGTTATCTATGGAGAAGAGGTATCTCCACCATCTGGACCTAAACCACCACCACCTTTTGTCTGGAGTGTAGTCTCTGGTGAACTCTGGCTAGAGTCAATAGCCGAGCTATCCGAAACCTTCGACACCTCCATATGAACCTGCTCTACTTGTATCTCTTTAAGCTCCACCTTCGATTCATGTCCCTTCAACATTCCTGACTTATCGAATGTAACATCTCTGCTGAAGATCATCTTTCTTTGTCTCAGACACCACAGCCTGTATTTTGACACCATTGCTAAAGCCCAAGATGGATTTCTTGGCTCTAGTGTCGAGTGTGTCCTCCTTCACAGCATAGTAGGTCGGACATTCCCATATATGCAGAGAATTGTAGTCGAAAATTGGCTTTTCCGACCAATTTCTTTTCTCATGATCATGATGCCTAAAAAGTAGATCTCATAAGATCGGATTAGAAAAAAATTAATTTTTATTCTCCCTAGATCAAAGACGGCGGCTTTCTACCGTCAATCCTAAGGAAGAACGTCAAAATCCCCAAATATAGGGTTTGTAAAAACAATAAAACAAAAAAACCCATCCCACGGCCCTGCAGACGGCACCCTCGTCGCTGGCGACCGATGGCATCCCTGCGCCCTGCCCCCCAACCCCATGGAGGAGGCATGCCGCTGCCTTGGTCAACGGCGTTGCCCTTTTAGGGTTTCCCATTTTTTTCTCTCGAAATAAAATCAACCCCACGCCACCTTCGGCCACGGCCTTAGCCTCCCTCTCCTTTACGGCAAAACCCCATCGTGGGGAGCGGAGACAACAAACCCCTTGTAACGGTCGCTTTCCGACCTTATGGATTTTCGGTGTGCACGTGTTTTATCGTGCACATATTTTATTTGGCTATTTCTGGTTTCTGACATATGCGATGTGATATGCCGGTGTGATCATTTGGGATTGTAGAATTTTATAGTAATTTTTGGAAACGTCATTTCGCGGCTCGTTTTCTCGCAAAACGACTTGGAATGATAGGGGCGTTTTAGTCATTTGCTCAAAACACCGTTTTCAATTTTACGTAAATTTTTGGTGGGCGTAGTGCACGATCAGGCTCCGTAGATCTGTGTGTCTCGTCTCCACGATCGCCCCGGTATTTTCGGATCTGTGTGCAACATTAAAAACCTAGGTCACAACAAAATTTTTCACAGCCGCCTTCAAAACTCATCAAGCCGAAACACTTCCTCCCTCGCTCTCTCGCATCTCTCTCCCTCCCGTGCTTCCAACTCACGTCGGTGGCCTTGGCCTTAACCCCCGACGCCGACGGCCTCGTCTCCGACCACTCGCGACCCAACCGCGTCGCCCGCGACGCCGGCACGGTAACAGCCCGGCGACCCTCCCCGCGACCCGCTGCAGCAGCAACGGCAGCTGCGTGTTCCCGACCGTCGCCCTGCCTGTTTCCCGACACCGCACGTCGCCGCCGAAGCCCCGCACGACGCCGGTGATCCCCCCGACGGCCTCCTCACCGTCGCAAACAGCTATGCGGCTGTTACTCACAGCAACAGCAGCGGCAATCGCCACTGCTGTGTTTTCCGGTGCCTCCGACAGCCGATGAGCCCCGCCGTGGCCTTCCTCGTCACCGACAGGCTACCACGACCCCCTAGGCTGCTGTGCTCCTTTGTACGGCCCTCTTGACAGCCTTACGACGCTTCCCGGTGCACAGTTCCTCCTATTGATCGCTGTCCGAGTTTCCGACACCGTAGACACCTTCCCGACGTCACCCGTTCGCTATTTTGCCTTCTTGATCACTGTCCGTTATCTCCGCTTGCTGTCCTCACCTCCGGTCCGCTACCATAACATTCCCGACTACGCTACCCGTAGCCAAGACGCCTCTAGAAGATGTTCCGTAGCTGTGCCGTTCAGATCGGTCGCCGTTCAGACTCTACTTCCCATCCGCGTCAAACACCAGAGAGGTTGGTCCCCCGAACTCGTAGCAAACCCACACCGTAGCAAAACTGAACCCTAACTAAAATCGGACAACTCGAACTAAATTTACTTTTCCGCACCAGTAAAACGATATCACTGTAGAGATCGACCGTCGGACAATTTTTCTGTGCATATAGGGTAGTGGTCGATTTAGGCTGAACAAAACACCAACCTGTGACGATTGACGATTAGGGTAGTCCCGATAACCTAGAAACAAACCCTAATAGGACTTAATGAAAATCGCGACCTGACACCGTCGCCGTGACCTGTTTCAGACGGACTACCGCAGACGCGACGACTGGACGAGACGACCCGGACGGACGACACACTCGCCACCGCAGGCAAGTGTACTCACTTGCTCTTTCAGCCGTGCCTAGGCCTTAGACTGCTAGAACTATTAGACTGTGAACAAATAGAACCGGACATGAAATGATAGCGTCCGGGACGCCCTGACGACTTAGACTTGACGACGAAGTCTAAGCGTAACAACAACAACTTTCGACACCATAGGGTTATCTTGTGTGTGCGTGCGTGTGGACACCTTAGAATAACTATCCCTGTCATGTCACTTCGTGTCTTGTTTTGCACAGCCTGTGGGCAATAGGGCACTCTCTGAGTGATCCATTGTACGGATACACAGCCTGCGGGCAATAGGGCACTCTCTGAGTGATCCCTTGTACTGATTCACAGCCTGCGAGCAATAGGGCACTCTCCGAGTGATCCCTTGTATGGACTTGTCTTGAGCACTTGGGTTGGGGTAGGGTTGAGCGTGCGCACGGCAAGAGGGTCTGATCCCCCTCGAACCGTAAGGCGTGAACCCTTCAGTCACACGTGTCTTGTCTTGTCTTGTCTTGTCCTGTCTTGTTGGTCTTGTCACGTCTTGTCACGACCCCTTTAGGTTAGTCCCGTAGTCTGTAGCACACGCTACGACTACTACTTGCTACGCTTTACTTTCCTGCAGCGTTACTTCTTTTTGTACACTGTTATAACCCCAGCATGTTAATCAACCAGTAAACTGATGTTTAATAGTTCGGTACACTTGCAGTAGAGTCTGACCTCTTTTGTAGACTTTACCTGATATACAGTTCCCTTCTTTTGGTGCTGTACGTCAGGTGTGGAGCCAGAGTACGTCGACGAGGCAGAGTTACCCGAGGACATAGAGCCGGAGGACGTCGATCTGAGTACGTGCCCGAGGAGGACCAGAGTTAGAGATCTTCGTGTTGCTGATTCAGAGGTTCCACTGTAGTTTTGTTGGGTGCGTAGCACCGCTTACTTTCTGTCTAGGTTGGGTGCTTGCACCAGTAGTTTACTTTTCTATAGTTGTAGCCGACTTAGGCTGTTGTTAGACTCTCAGTACTCTAGATTGTTAAATTTGGAATAAAATGAATGTATTCTTTTTCAGTACCTTTATTGTTCTGTACTAACATGCAGGGACCTGTTCCTTCGTCTTGGAGTACCACACAGACGCTTATTGGGTCCGGGCTTCTCAGCTCCGGCCTAAGCGGGCCTTAGTCACGCTTCGCCTCCGTTGTTTTGGGAAGCGGGGCGTGACACCCTTACCGCCCCAACCCAAAATTGCGCGTGGGCCTTCGGCCCAAGCCTTCAATAAAAAAAATTTAAAGGCCCGTGGGCCGTAGCCCGCAGCTCTATTGCGGGCTCGGCCCACCTCAAAAATAAGAATCAAAAAAGAAAAAAGAATCCGTTTTGGGCTAAAGCCCATAGCAATCTGTGGGCTCCGGTTAACAAACAAAAAAAGAAAAATAACTGCGGGCCTTACGCCCGCAGGCTAACATCGCCATAAAAAACCAAAATGTTGCGGCCTAAAGTCCGTAGCCCATGCTGCGGGCTTTAGACCTGCAGGCCGAGATTTTTACAAAAACAACAAACATTTGTTGTGGGCCTGAAGCCTGCAGCACAGCCACGTGCTTCAGGCCAGTAGGCTCTTTATTTCTAAAAAAAGTAGAGAGGTGAAATGGCTGTGGGCCTAGAGCCCACAGACCACTGACATTTCATAGGAATAATTTAAATGGGGGGAGCTTGAGGTCTTAATAAATAAATAAATAAATGGAAAAATATGGGTATTTACAAGGGCCAAATAGGGACATTGGGGAATTTTTTGGGCATAAAAGGGGAATCTTTCCTTTTTTTTAACAAAACAAAATATAATAGGGCACCATTCAAATTTTATTTGAATTGACACATATACGCACAACTGATTTATAGCATATTATTATTTATGATGCTTGTCTAGGATCTTATTTTATGCTTTGCATCACATAATACTACCATATTTTCTGGGATAAATTTATGGTATGTTGTGCGAACATTAGCTTAATAATTACAAAGATCATGCGACCCTCTGCCTTTAGTTATCTAACCTAACTGTGTATAACATCACCCTGCAGTCTAAATAATTATTAAGCATTAAATTCGAAGTATTTATCCTATTATGAATTTGTGATGCCGGTGATGTGTTATAAACATGATTTATGAGCACAAATTTTGCATGAATGGCTAATTGTGGTTCTGGATCGGCTGTTTAGTCCAACATTTTACTTTGTCTGTAATTTTTATTTTCTTTTGAGAGAAATTATAGTGAGAAAAAATATGTAATGCCCAAGACTGATGACCATTTCCATGGATGCGGAGGTCACTCTTGAAGATGAATATTTTCAATGGGGCCCGTTTGGTTTCCAAAGTTGTAATTTTCTCTTTCATTTGTGTAAAATGGACTGTAAAATGGACTTTGGGACATTATTTTTATGTGGTGACTGGTCGATCCACGCAATTAGCCTATTCATTATAATTGCCTCTGCATGATATAATTTACAGTTTTATATCAATTCATGCAATTGTACTTATAAATAATTATATATAATGGCCAATGTCGCAATTATTGTTTTCAAATCTTTGAATAATCATTATTGGAATTGGACTTGAAGTTCCATTTAAATGCCAATACCATTCTTCCCTTATATAATATAAATAAATGACTGCAAAGGGATAAATGCGAAAGTCATTATTGCCATCTTCTAGACACAAGTCTTAAAAGATGAGCAACCCCGTGGTAAATAGATCCTAAAAGATCGATGGTCTAATTATAAACCAATATGGCCACCAAAAGGAAACCATTTAACCGCTAA
>JAULAV010001842.1:0-24889 GCA_030789695.1 Scilla litardierei | reverse complement strand
TGGGGTCCGGTGTCTTGTCCAGTCAAGATCCGCTTCGATGTATTGCTAGAAATCACATTCGACCTATTTGGCAATTAGAGTTATGTGGGGACGTTTTATTGTCATTAGCGGGAGAAAGACGGCCTTTGACCGTCGGGCCAAGGGGAAATAAACTTGACGGTTGATCCCTTAGCCACAGCTCACGCCCCTAGCATTGACATCGAGTCCTCGCGCATGGGAATGGCTTGGATGAGATGTTGGGAGCTATCAATGTGGCCTTAATGCTCCCGGTTGCGGAAGGTGTTAATGGACATGAGAATGCCCACCGTCCGGAACCGGGTAGACCTAGCGTACTGGGCATCGACCGGAATATCGTGCCCATGGATGCTAGGTACCACTTTTTGGGACAATGTCTCACCGTGGGTCAAGTCAAATGCCAAGTGTCATGAGTGCTCTAGCCTGTGTTAGTGGGGATTCATTTCTTGTCTTTTTTATTTCTTTCTTTTATTTCTACACTTCCACTCATATCATCCGCGTAGCTTAGCACACAACCTAGGCGAGGCTAGTAGCCATTCAAGCCATCCACCTCCCTGAGTTCGATAAACCCACACCCTACACTAACCGTGCACTTGCAGTAAAACAACACCGCGCCCAAACCGTAAACTGGGCACCGGTCAGACGTCTAAGATGCGGGTCTACTCAAGTGAAACTTTCTACCGCGTGTGATCGGCTCGGAGGCGGGAGTCGGCTCGGGCAGATCGGTTCGAAGGTGCGAGGCGGTTCGGCTAGATCGAGTCAAGGCGGCTCAGCTACGAGAAGCATCAGAAGACGGTGTGATACATCTTGCCCGCTCCAGGGCCAAGATTTCGGGTATGTTGTTAAGCAATTTTAGAGTAGATTTAATTTTGTCGCTATAGAATAGATCCCTCTTGGGGTGGTCAGATCCACCCCAAGTTGGCATAGATCGGGCTAGGTTCTGGCTCCCTCAAAGCCTAGCTAAATTGTTTAGCTAGCTTAGTTTTATTTTTCTGCTGCATTTTATGCCCATGTGGTCCGTCCGACTTATGACGGACACAGATCCGAGCTCTGAGGGTCCGCCAAAAACCCCTACAACCCTTTCCGTCGAGTAACGGCAACAAGTACATCTTGGTTGCTGTTGATTACGTCTCGAAGTAGGTGGAAGCCATAGCCACCCCGACAAACGACGCAAGGGTAGTATCCAAATTCATTAAGAATACTTTCTTCCCCCGTTTTGGAGTCCCAATGACAGTTATAAGTGATGGAGGGAGCCATTTTATCGAGAAGAAGTTCGAGTTGATGCTCAAGAAATATTGAGTTCATCACAAGGTCAGCCTTGCTTATCACCCTCAAACAAGTGGCCAAGTGGAAGTGACCAACAAAGAAATCAAGAGCATCCTAGAGAAGACGGTGAGCGCATCAAGGAAAGATTGGTCCCACAAGTTGAGCGACGCTCTTTGGGCATACCGCACCGCGTTTAAGACCCCCATCGAAATGACCTCCTACAGGCTAATGTATGGAAAAGCTTGTCACCTACCGGTAGAATTGGAGCACAGAGCATATTGGGCGGTAAAGAAGATGAACTTTGACTACAAGAGTGCCGCCACGAGACAAGCATTGCACAACAACGACCTTGACGAAATCCGATGACACGCTTACGAGAACACTAAGATATATAAGGAGAGGACCAAAGCCTATCATGACAAGAACATCATGGTGGTTCGCCACGATGTAGGTGACCAGGTACTCCTGTACAATTCAAGAGTACGCCTCTTCCCTGGGAAACTAAAATCGAGGTGGTCTGGCCGCTACAAGATAGTGAGTTTACCTCCGGGGGGCGCTGTAGAACTTGAAGGAAAGAACGGCAGGTTCAAGGTGAACGGCCAGAGGATAAAGCCATACATAGAGGGAGCGCCAATTGGGCTAGCAGAGACATACTTCCTCGAGGAACCCCTCAACATCCATTGAAGAACTTGAGGGAGTCGAGCTCATGACTCAAAATGAGCGCTTATCGGGAGGCAACCCGACTTTCTATATCTTAGATTTTCTTTTTCAATTTTTGTTTTGCTTTATCTATCCCAAAAACCAAGTAAAAATGCTTTCCATTCCATAAATATACAAGATTGTAAAAATCTGACAAATTCTTTCTTCCTACAGGTCGAACATTGAGGGAAGCATGCAAAACGATGTATTGAGGGCGCGGAAGCCAGAAGAAGAAGACCCAAGAGAAGAACAAGCTTGGGGGAAAGGAGCTACATATGACTCGACCGAGTAGACCCCTACTCTGCCGAGTAAGCAGAAGGCACAAGAAAAGCAAAGAAATCAGCGTTCTGTCTACGCGGCCCGAGTAGACTCTACTCGGTCGAGTAGCCGCTTACTCGACTGAGTACCTATCTGCTCGATCAAGCTAAGAGAAGCGCAGAGAATTGGTGAAAAATGGCTGTCTGCCTACGCGGACCGAGTAGCCCCTACTCGGTCGAGCAGCTGAGAGAGTATTCTAAACCTAAATTTCTATAAATTTTTGATTCCTTGGCTCGACCGAGCAGGTGGTTCTGCTCGGTACGAGTAGCGGCTAACTTGCGAGCAGGGCCCACGTTCTGATCGAGTCGGGTTTATTAAAACCCAACTCAACTTATTCCCCATAATCCCACCTGTCTTTCCCCAAATCCCGTTGCTCGAGCACCCCCAACCCCCTCACCTACTCGACTCGACCCGCTGCCGCCGTCGTCCCCTCCGCTGGCCGAGCCGCCGGCCGTACCACCACTCCGGTCCGCCCTCCTTCTCTCTCTCCTTATCTTTCTCCCTCCACCTATCTCCACCTATTTCTCTCTCTCCCTTTCAATTTCACCACCCTCCGCCCCGGTCATCACCGGAACAACGCTGCCGGCACTGCATAATGCCGGCGGTGCCACCCCAAACCCCATCCCACCACCTCCACCTCCCACGACTCCCCTACCACCCCTCTCCTATTGAAACACCCCCCTAAAGCCCTAGGGCAACCCTGTTAACCTGACTGAGCACCATTAGTGCTCGCCCGAGTCACCCACCCACTACCCCACCCCCAGCCGGGTAGCCCACCCGCCCTACTCGACCGAGCACAGCCCCAGCTCGGTCGGCATCCATCCCACTTACACCCACATCGCCCCACTTATGTCTCCCCCTACACGCTACTTTTGCACCCGCTGATATTATTTTATCTTTCTATTTCAGTTGCATCGCGCTTGCCGAGGAGACTTTGGTTTGGGACAGCTTGAGGGATCACTTTCGATTCACAGCTCAACTTGTGCACGGTCATTCTGCACTACCGCGTCACTCATGTCGGTACACTCTTTCCACTTCTTACTTCATCTACCAACGTACGTTGTGTGATTACTTGCACGATGCCCCCACACCGAGCTAGGCTAGGGAACGCCGACACCGATGCACCCTCCTCTAGGCCTATTCGACGCCCCCGTCGTACACGCTCGCCCACTCACGAGTATAACGTTGGCAAAGATTCGAATTCAGCCCCTCAAACACCCACCACTCCCCCTCGGCCCGTTTGTATCTCAACGACGCAGCATATGACGTTACCTTCAGGGCAATGATCAGGGCAACCAGTTCCTTGCCATGCTCCTCCTCGTAGGACAAGGGGGTGAAAGCTCTCGGTAATCTGTTGAGCAGGACCTTCCCACCCTTCTAGATCTTATTAGACGTCAGCGACCCCCTCGACCCCCCACTTCTGTTGTCACCCCTCCACTTGGCCCCCAGCAGCGGGACCCATCACCACCTCCAGAGGGTGTTGCCCCGGTCTGACGCATTTTTCACTATTTTGCAAAGGTCCTTCCCTCATCCTATTTTGTGCCCATCTGTCTTTTCGGGGCCTTACTCTTACACAGCTTGGGGGAGGATCCATTTTACATTATGCACCACCCCATCACCATGCATCATTCCATGCATTTGCATCATCACTTAATCCTTGCATCAAATCACTTTTTATTTCATTTACACATTTTTATTTTCCATTCACTTTCTATCTCCTTATCCACTCACCCTCCCTCGCCTCATTTCCCACTTGCCAGCGTGTTCTCAACACTGGGGACACTGCTGCGTTTAGCTTGGGGGATGAGCGCTATCACTTTATTTTTCATTTTTTTTACATTTTCTTTCATTTTTCACCTTTTTAATTTACTTTTCCACACATTTTACACCTTTCCATCTTTTTTCTCATTCAGCATCACGTTTTCAACTTTTTGACATGCTTGCATGCTTGTTTTCATTTTCATTTTCTTACTTTCTCCGCCTTTTTTCCTTTTGCTAGAATTGTTCTACATGGTGATATCTCTTATAGCCCTCAGTAGATACGCATGATGTGTATATCTTTTGATGTGCTATTTAGAGCAATCTGAGTCTTGCTATCTATATGCTTGTATATTCTCTTGATGATCTTTCTAATTTAATGCATGATATGAATTAAAACTGAATGCATGAAGTTGTATCTAGTACGTTCTTTGTTGGGTAATGTACCTATGTTCAAGCATCATTAGAATATTTGGAGCACATGTATATTATCTTATCCACTTCTGCTTGCATGCCTAATACTATTGTGCTTTATACCGTATGCTTTCATTGTTCGTTGAGATGAATGAAAATATACATCCTAGCTATGAGTTTAGTTAGAGTATTTTCCCATTGAACCATTGTGCACATCTGATGAGTGAACCGAGTGATATATAACTTCCTTCTCCATATATCTTTATGATTCTCTCCATACCATTTGGTTTCACCCCCTACAGCTACTTTTACTGCACCTACCTCTCAAAAATCCCAAAAGAAAAAGATAGCTTCCAAAGACCCAAAAATATCAAAATGAAAAAAATGAAAAAAAATGAGAAATAGAAATAGAAAAGAAGAAGAAAAGAAAAATATTTCCTATCTCTTTATTAGAAGCTACTACAAATACTTGGGAAAAGACAAAAATTCCACATCCTATTCCTAGATGCGATGCCTCAAGCTAAGCTTGAGTGGTGAACCATTTGATTATATGAGTGAGTATGACATTAGAGTGGAGATGGTGCACAATGGGTAGATTTCGATAATGCTTAAACTTTACGAAATATTTTAGCTTTGGAGATTTTTCATGATTTGAAGTGAATATTTGAATGCCATGACCTCTTTCCATTCTCTATTACATGTTGGTATGATCTCTTTGTACTTCACTTATATCTATTGATTAAAAAGTGCGTCGCCAACTCTTTTTATACTAGACTCTATAGATTGCATGATGTTGATATAAGTAGATGGCATGATTTTAGAGGATCCCTACCTTTGCCTTTGTTGCATGCAAGTCATATGATTAGTAAGACTTGAAAATACTATTAGCATGTGTTTTATTATTCGAAGCATTATGATATGTTGATTGGGCTTGAGATCTGACTGAGCATTTTAGCACCCGTCTCCATCTCCTATCTCTTCTATTTTCTTTTATTATCGCCTGGTGAGCCTAGTATTCGTCTTCCTCAAGGACGAGTAAGAGGTAAGCTTGGGGGATTTTGATGTGTCCATATTTTCCATCTTTTCATAGCATCATTTCATTGCATTTCATGTCATAACCGCATCCAAATCCTGCATTTTCAAACGATACTGTGCTTCTAACGCTATAATCGAGTTTCGTAGAGCTTGGTGGATTTTCAGGGATTTTAGAGCGATTTAGAGCCATCTTGGGACATGGACATACCCAGCATGTCTGTGATGCCGTTGGCGAGGCTCTACAGGAGTTCGTCGAGGTTTGGAAGCATATGTGAGGAGAGGAGAAGAAGCGAGCGAGAGAAAGGAGCCCAAACCCAAGCCCATGCAGTTTTCCCAGGCAACTCGACCCGAGTAGCACTAGCTACTCGGTCGAGCTAACACACGAGTCCAGCAAGAAAAACATGCATGCTCTACTCGACCGAGCAGAGTAACGACTCGACCTGAGTTGATCCAGATTTTCGAGCTTCCTCCCACCAGCATCCTACTCGATCGAATATGACCTCCTCGACCCATAGGCAGAGCGACAATTTGGAAGTGAAGTTCCGACCTACTAATGACTCGACCGAGTAGGCGGCCTACTCGACGGAGTAGCCCGGATCACTTTTCTAGCAAGCAGCAGCTAAGGTGCCTGCTCGACCGAGCAGGCGCCTCGGTCGGCGACATGTGGGCCCCAAACTTTCAGACTTTCAGAATTTCTTATGGGGTCCACCCTCTATGTATTTAAGACAATTTTCCTGGCATTTTAGGGAGCTTTTGAATTGTTTTTAGTAGAGGAGAGAATTAATTAGTGTTTTTATATCTAGGGTTTCCATTGAGCCGTCATTGCTAAAAATGGATTTTTATTGTCTCTTGCGCTTTGGAATCTATTGGAGCTCGTTTATTTTCTGTTGGCTATTGTTCTATCTTGATTTTGGTACGTAAAACTCTCATCTTTTACTTGTTTTAATTGCTACGATATTTTCCATGGTAAAAATTGCATCTTTATTTGTTCTAATTACCATGTGTGAGTAATCTTATCTAGGGCTGATGGGTTACCCTAAGACCCTAGGAAAAAGATGTAGATCTAGATTTTTAGGCTGTGTTGGGAATAAAGGGGGAGTACTTTGGTTGATCTAGCCAAATCCTTAGGAGAACTCGTACTGAGATCTTGCCCACGGTCGGTGGAATTAATTAGCTTAAGGAGTATCCTTAGGATTTAATTAGGAAGTTAGTGGATCTAACCAAGACTCGTGACCATGCCCGGCTCGTGCCTTGAGGAGATCCACCAGCGATCTATATCCATACTTTGACGGCTACCGCCATTGTGTCTATGAGAGCCACCGAAGTACCTCGAAGCTCTAATCCACGAGAATGGTACAAGCTGAGAGACAATCCCCATAAACCCAATGCAGTGTAAGAATCCTAGTCTAACATCAACCTCCGATGGTCCTAGCGGTGATCCCTAAGGCCCTAGTTTCTTTATATCGAACCAGCAACACCATCACAACCAACCTTTCTACATCAAATGCTATCTCATTCTGAAATCTAGAAATAACCTGAGACCTCAATACAATGTCACTATCCTTATGGGATTCGACAATCTTTTATACTATAATTTGACATTGTCCGCTTACAGATAGAACCCAAAATCGACATCTAGGAACCATACCGCGCCTGGTGACCGTGACACTGCCAGGTGGATTTTAGGTGTAAGTTCTGGGTCAACAGATCAGGGGGAGTTAGAGGGTATTTGTACTCTTTTCCCTTAGCTATGGCTTTTTCCCACTGGATTTTCCATAGCAAAATGTTTTACGAGGCAAATCCCATTAACTCAGGATTCTGAAGTAGCCACCCCTTGTTATACTCATTTGATGCTCAGAATCTCGAGTATTCATGGACAGAGTTCACACTTATGACTGGATAATGGGGAATGTTGTAAATAGATAATGATGTGTGTAACTGGGGTCTCCCTTCCCCTATAAATAAAGGCATGGGGTCTACCCCAGGTGGATACGCTTCATAACATCTTTAAGTTTTTCCCTTCAGTAAATCCCCTATTCTTTTTTTGTTTGTCTCAAAACGTACACAGCCTTTTTTCCTTAAAAATGACTGTTGTGCCCCCATTCATTGTTGTAGCATATTCTTCGAAAAATTTATGGATGACCAAAAAATTTTGATGGATGAAAATTTAGGAATTAAGGTAATTTTGATTCTCTTTTGATTTTCACCCACAAGCTTTGGAGAAAATGCCACTACATTGATGAGGCAAACCATCCTTTTTGGCTTAAAACCCTGCTTGTGAGGTTTTGTGACACAAATAGAATAGTGGGGTTTAGAGAGAACGAGCCAAAGTATTTGGGTTTTAGAGAAATTAACCCTTTTAAGAGACTAATTTTCAGAAAACTACATTTATGTTTCATTAGTTTCCTACAACACTACTTTAAACTTTTGAAAGTAACAGAAAACAACCCCAAATTTCACTTGGTCCAACTTAGTCATCTAAATTTGTCAATAAAAATCTACCTTAATCTTTCGTAACATATGCAACTTACTTCAACGTTTTTATAAGTATAAAAAAACCATCTCAATATTTGAATAATATTTTAGAAAGATATCCCCACTTTGTAACAACTTAAATGACTAATTTGGGAAACATGAAGTTCATGTTAATTTTCTGTTATTTTTAAACTTCAGGATAGTCTTTTTATAAAACAGTTAAACATAAATGCAATTTTCTGAAACGAGGAATATGAGTGTTAGATTTCCAATTTCCTCATTGGCTACCTTCAAAACATTAATCTCTTATTGTTATCGATGATTGTATCTGGTTATTTTGATCTTAACGTTCTAAAACTTCAAACCATTAATTTTCAAGTGAATCTAAGGAGTTTTGCTCGTTCATTTATTCGTCATAAATTTAACGGTTTTACCCAGAACTTTTTGCTACGATGAGATGAACAAACAATGTGAAAATTGATGATTTGAGGTTTTATAATGTGTGTTTCAGTGTGTTTTCTCACCACAGGTTGGTTGACTGGAGGGCCGGAGATCAACGCGATCACGTGGGACACGTGCGGCCTCCGGGAACGGAAAGAAGCTCGTTTGGCTTGGTGAAGAGCATGCGTGTCTGAGCATCGACGTGCTGAAGGGATTCCTCGGCCAAGCGACAACCTCTGTACGAGTGGAGATGAACGGTCTCAGGGGCGAACGTGTTTGGCTCTAGGCTGATATGGTGCCGAAGGGTAGCTTCGGCGCAGCTAGATCTCCTTGACCTGAACAGGCGAGAAAACTCGTCAAGGGGGTCAGACCTTGGTTCCGACCAAGTCCCCTCCGATGCCTTAGTCAGAGCGGATCCGAAGGATGCTCAGTGGGATCAGTATGGCTCATGGAGAGGCCGATACGTGATTCCCCGGGCCAAGCTGTGGAGGAGAATTATAAGGTGAGAGATCAGGTCATTCTAGAAGAATACCTCGGAGTTTGGAATCCAGGAAGAGGTCCTTTTCCACGTTGTTCTTCGAGTTGTTTTATAGAAATATTCCTCGGTCACGTCCCCTCGACATCCCCCTATTTCGACCCCAGTATCTACCACTTTGATGGTGCCTTTATAAGGATCATCTTACCCTTGCAATACTAACAACAACACACTGGAGGGGGGTGAATAGTGTAATGGCACAAATTGTGTATTAAAAAATTAAACTTGCAAATGTGGAATTATAAATGCAAGAGGAATTTAAACACCACAAAAATCCAAACACAAACACAAGATATTACCCTGGTTCCCCAAACCCTGGGTACCTACCATGTGCAAACTCTAAAGTTTCTGGCCGCGAGTGGATGCATTTGGAAGCTAATGCTGTGTTAACCTTCAGGAGCAACTGACGATATCGATTATCACTGAGGTCGTGTTGTAATTGCTTTCAAGGCAGTGGTCGTCCCACGCTATAGGTTTCGCTTTCATCTGATAGGTATTTTAATCTATGTTCCTTTCCTTCCCCACATAGCCATACTCTACAGTCTTTTGTAGAATGTTGGTCTGTTCCTTCGCCTCATAGCCGTAGTTTTACACCCCCTTTTCTAAAAATTTCTATCTGTCAATTTTCGCATTAAATTTCACGTTTTGTAATCTTGCATTGCTTAACATGTAAGGATCGACTTACCCTTGCAATACTAACAACACACTAGAGGAGGTGAATAGTGTAATGGCACAAATTGTGTACTTAAAAATTAAACTTGCAAATGCGGAATTATAAATGCAAGAGGAATTTAAACACCACAAAAATCCAAACGCAAATACAAGATATTACACTGGTTCTCCAAACTTGGGTATGTCCTACTGCACCAATATCCACTATAATTCTCACACAGAGAAGTGAATACAATCTCACACAAAGATACCTCACACAGAGGATTTGGATTCTCACACAGAGAAATCCTTGCTCTCACACAGAGAGACTCAAACTCTCACACAGAAAGATCACAACAACCCTCACACAGAAGGTTATATTCTCACACAGAGAGTAACTAACTCTTACACAGAAAGCTAGGGTTTCAATGAAATAACAAAGTAAAACAAATACGGTTACATGTGCCTTGAGATGAACTTACTCATTAATGAATGCAAGGCATGGAAGAGGATCTCCAAGTGATGAGATTAGCATGAAAGCACTTGGATGAATTCCCTTGAGCTTGACTTTAATGCATGAAGGAGAGAATGAGCTTTAAGAGGGAAATGAGAGAGTTTGAGAGTGGCTTAATTAAACTCTAATGATTTTCAATAGCATCAAGAAAGTTCTAATAAACTCAGCCATCTCATTCATATATATATACATATACATATATATATGTATAGATATATACATATACATATATATATATATATATAGATATATGGGATTAATGGGTATCATACGCCATATGAGAGCTTCTCTCATACGCCCTCTCACATAAAGCACCCAAGTAGCCATATTCTCTAGATATATATACATATACATATAGGAAAATTTTCAAATGAGAACATTTCGTACCGTGCGAAAATGTTTTTATCTTTTTTTTGAAATTTTTTTTTTCAAAAATTCTTTTTTCCACCCTCATTATATGTTGTTATACCCCCCTCAAAAAATAATCATTGAGAAATAATGTCATTTGGCCTTCGATCAAGGCATTTCATCAAATTCGCACGTTTTGAGACCGTTAAATTTGTAACGGGTGGATGGGTGCTCTAATGCCCAACGGGTTCACCCATTATTTTCCCTGGGGTATATATTTGTATGGATTAAACATCAAAAAAAGAATTTTTGAAAAAAAAAATTTCAAAAAAAAGATAAAATTCTTTTCGCACGGTGCGAAAAGCCCCTTTTTCGCAATGGAAGATTGCCCTATACATATATGTATATATATCTATATATATATATGTATATGTATATGTATATATCTATACATATATATATGTATATGTATATAGATATACATATATGTATATATACATATATATGTATATATGTATATATGTATATATAGATATATGTATATATATGTGTATATATATATGTATATATATGTATATATACATATATGTATATATGTATATATGTATATATGTATATATATGTATACATGTATATATGTATATATGTATATATACATATATACATGTATATATGTATATATGTATATACATATATACATGTATATATGTATATATATATACATATATACATATATAGTCATTACCCGTGCCCATAGGGCACGGTTTATTTAATGGCTGCGTTTTTTTCCCCCGAAAATTTCAAGTTCTCCCAAATTTCAAGTTTTCCCACAAAATTTCAAGTTTCCCCCAAAATTTAAGTTTTCCCCGAAAATTTTAGGCCTCCAAAATTGTCATTGCCACCTAGGACAAACTTGCCACGTATGACAAAGCTTTGTCCTAGTAGGATAAGATTCAAAATCTTCAAAGGACTGGAAAAAAATGATCGGAAGGGGGTGAATAAAAAGTGTGGATGGGTGTGTGGGGAGGGTCCAGTGGCAAAAATTCAAAAACCCAGGGTTGTATCTGCAAATTTCTCCACCTCCTCTCTTATCCCTCAAAATCTCATCTCTTATATTTTCTCTTATCCAATTTCCGTCTTTTATAAAATAGATATCCAATTTCTCTTGTCCAATTTCTCATGTCCATATTCGCTTATCCAATTTCTCTTGATAACATCCCTCTATTATATAATAGATATAGATATATATATATATATATATATATATATATATATATATATATATATATATATATATATATATATATATATGAACCCTATATGAGCTCTCTGAACCCAAGGATAAAGACAAAAACAAAAAGCTGTAACGGCTAGAATCTGGGCTGAAACGTCATCGACAGTCGACTGATGATCATTTAACAGTCGACTGACCAATGGCTAAATAAATCCCAAACTGCTATAATCTGAGACATGACAGTCGACTGTAGAAGACTACACAGGCGACTGTATAATGGACAGGCGCCTGTATATCCTTCAGCAGGCGACTGTTGCCAGGGATGGAAATAAAACAGAGAGATGCAACCACGTACTGTATGCATACAGACGACTGATGGCCAGAGTATAGGCGACTGTAAAAACTGCAACAGTCGACTGACTTGCAAAATGGAATGAAGCCCAGAAAATACAAGTTGTGCACAGACGACTATAGAAAATTCACAGGCACCTATTGGAAGACAGACGGCTAGAAATTTACCTTCAGTCGACTGTTCCATAAGCTCAAGTAAGAGTCAATAAAAGGTTGACTTGAGCAGTGCACTACAGTCGACTGTAGAAGGCTCGACAGGCGCCTGAATCACCCAGTCGCCAGTAAGACCTTTATCAGTCGCCTGTTGGAGAGCCAAAAACTCCAGTTTGAGTTTAAGACATGGTGAACCTATTGGGATGATTTCTATGATAATCCTTAGGCTCACTAAGATGGAAAATGCATATGCATGAATGAGTTAATCCATCTATCAAGGAATTACATTAAACCTTGACTCAAAAAGGAGAAAAAATAAATAAAATATTACATGGATTACATTGCTTCCCTTAGAGTCTATGGCTTCAACCTTGATACTCTCCATCATCTCCAAGCTGTGGCACCCCTTGAGTCCAAGCTATGTCATTGCTCCTCTCGATGTCCATCCTTGCACCAAGTGTTTAGTCTCCAAAAAATATATTCTTGAAATATTAACTATGAGACTAAAACAAGAGAGTCATTAGCAAAAACATAATGTTGTGATCATCATCAAAATAACATTGATATGAAACACCAACACTCAACAGCATTCATGGGTCATGAAGGTGGGCGTAATGGGGTTCTTTAATGATGATTAAGGGGGCGCATTTTAAGGGGAGTGGTTAACTGCCGCTGGCGTGGGTCAGCAGCTACATTCGTATCGGTCCGAGGCCGGCCTGACTCCTAGTCCTTGTGGGGGCCTTGTTCTACTCAGGCTCGTAGGTTCACGACACAGGCTTGGTCTGTTCAGTCTTGGCCCATTTTGAGAGGGTCGTATCAATTACCCCATTGCTCAAGCCATTCAGATTTTGATGGTTCGGTCCGAGGGATGTGATCCATGTGGAGCTGACAGGAGTGTCAGTCGAGGTACTGCATTGAATGAGGGCCATCATGCACTGCAAGGTTGAAATTCTCCCGCCATTGGGAGCAAAATTCGAAGTGCTGCCATTCGCAGGATCCCGACGCGTATGCACAGGTGGATGGCTTGCGATGGAGCGGAGGGTTTCGAGGGAGCGGTATAAAGGGAGGCAGTTACATTGCAGTAAAAGCTCTGCCCTTTCAACACTATCTTCTCCTTCCTCGTCCCCCACGTCTGCCTCTGATTTTCTATGTGCTGCATCATGTATCCCTCGTCGTCTTCCTCTTCTGCCTCTGGGTTAGGTCAGTCGATCGCTATCGTCGCGCCCGTTCAGCCCCTAGGATTGGTCACCAAGATCCTTCGTCATGGAGGTGACCTTTCTGGGGTGTTTTCTGATGTGATGGGGTGGCCATTGATGGTTTGCGCTAGCTCGATTGGGCTGATGCGTTCCAAATACCTCCTTCCCACATGTTACACCCGAGCCCCTGAGAAGGACGAGAGGGTCTGCTTCCCTGGCAGTCGTGAAGTCGGGGTGTATGAACAGAGCTTTAGGTTCGGGATGCGATTTCCTCTCCATCCCTTCGTCGCCGTGTTCAATTCTGCCCCAACACCGTCGGGTCTTTGGTGGGGTTCATCGTGCTCTGTTTGCTCAATAGGATATAGCCAACCCTACGCCTTTTTGCCCATTTCTTCCGTATAAGCCATCATAAGTCGGGTGCATGTCTTTACATCAGCGCTCGTCTGAAGATGAGCCTGGTGTTAGGGCTACCAACCTCCGTAAAGTATCGGAAGGGGAGTATGTCTTCGTGGACTTCCCTGCAGAGGTGAATTTTTCGGTTCGCTGGGGGGCCACGAGCTCGCTGGCCCTTAAATTAGGGGGTCTCACCGATGTAGAGACCAAGGCGGTCGACACCTTGTTGGATGTCCATGTCACCAAACAGAAGAACGATGTTCTCTTCTTGGATCACGTCCTGAGGAAGACCATGTGGCCCATCGGTGAGTCCTTTCGGAACTCTAGGGCATAGTCGAAAGAGTTTATAGGACGGGTCTCGTTCAAGTAAGATCATCTCTTTGACTCGTCCTTTTTGCAGGCGGGTTCTGTAGTGCCCTGTGAAGCTACTGCACATGTACTAGAGGGGGGTGAATAGTACTTTAAAATTATCAAGATAGTTATTCCTAATTATTGTGCAAGAAACAAACGACAATGCGGAATAAACAATAATCAACAAGAATTAACAAACACAAACAAAGCATGTAACGGGTTCGGATCCACCCAAGTCTCCCCGACTTGTTCCCGGTGATCCTACGTCCCAACCACCCAGATCCCCTCCGGATACTTGAGTTAGAAACCCTAACTCAAGATTTAGCACTATGAAATTCTTGTGAAAAACCTTCACAAGACCAAATCATACACAATGAACATGTGACTCCCACAACCCGGGATCACACTCTCTCTCACAACCGAGAGACACAATTGCAATATCAATTGAAATGAAATATGAAACACTTACCACAAAATCCTATGCCTTGAGTATAACTTACCAAATTAGGGCAAGAAGGATTTTGAGGAGAGAATGTCACCAAACCGAAGCTCCACAATAAGATCAGCGATCGAAGGCTAGGATGGAGGATGGTGACTTTGGATCAAGCTCTTGGCTTGGAAGTCTCACAATGGAGAGAATCTCTCTTAAGGAATATGGCTCAAAGAGTTGAGGGAGAGATTCTTGTGAAGAAGAGAACGCTTTAGAATGGAGTTGAATAGCTTCTCTTTGATATCTCTAAACCTCTAAAATGACAGCCTTGAATACTAGGAAAGAACCCCTCCAAGTATATATAGGATAGAGGAAAGAGAGAGAGAGAGAGAGAAACATTTCAATTAAAGCTCCAACGTCTCTATTCTGAAGCAGACTAGTCGGTCTAAGAAGGATCACTGACAGACTAGTTCATCAACTAGTCGGTCGGTGATTCAACATGAACCGACTAACAGCTCGACAGCCAAAAGAGAAAGTTCCAGGCAATATGAACTAGTCGGTCTAAGAAGACTTGCCAATCGACTAGATCATCATCTAGTCGGTCGGTGAGTGTTCTTTGACCGACTAAGAGAGAAAAACAATAGGCTGGAAACAAAGACAGCTAGTCGGTTTAAGAACAACTTCCAACCGACTAGTTTCTCAACTAGTCGGTCGGTCGTTGTGTTTTGACCGACTAACTGTAAACAGTAGCTCAGGCTGAAATCAGGCAATGATAACTAGTCGGTCTAAGAAGGATTCCTAACCGACTATATCGTCATCTAGTCGGTCGGTGACTCTTCTTTGACGGACTAATTGATCAACAGGGAATGAGCTGAAATGAGCAAGGCATTCTAGTCGGTTCAAGAGGAATTGCCGACCGACTAGATCGTCATCTAGTCGGTTGGTTCTTCTACTTGAACCAACTAACATGCACTAGAATCCGAGGGAAGAAGCGATAGGCTTCGGGAAAGTTTCTAATGGCTTCTATGATAATCCTAGCTCTAGGATATGAGCGAAATGAAGATTATAATGTAAGTCCTACTCAAGGCTTAACATTCTATTCTATGAAGCTAGAAGACAATAAATAATACATGACGAACCGTCTTCTAAGCTTCAATCTTCATTCTTCTTGACTTCAATATTGATCCTTGAGCTTCAACGAAGCTTCAGGCACACGATCACGCGTATTGAGAAGTCTTGAGACGTCGCTTTTGATATACGTATTCTTTTGGTGACGATCTCCATAACTGCACTCACAAACAGTTAGTTCACAATATTTATGTTTGCTCATCATCCAAAACCAAATCCGGGGAATCAATACTCAACATTCTCCCCCTTTTTGGTGATGACAAACCAACATAAATATAATCAATAATAATGATTCAAATGAAATTTACTTACTCCCCCTGCATTGATGACATGTTAGTTCCGTATTCAATAAAATTCATACGCATCAAGCAGGCGAGGGAAATATAAAATATGAATCCTATTATTGCAATTTAGGATCTAAATCCATTTTATATCTTAACTCCTCCTGAATCTAACATATCAAATTAGATTCATGGTAAATTGCTTTGAATTATCATTAGCACATTGTCATTATTAATTCTCTCCCCCTTTGGCATTAGCAAAAAGAGCGGGAGGAGATCAACAACAAAATTTCAATGGCTAAGAAATTAAAGCATGAGAGTCTAAGAATACGACCAAGGTCCAAATGACACCAAAGTAAAATACCAAATGTAAAATACCAAAGAAAGTCAAAGAGTGCCAACTTGACCATAGTCGAAAATCGAAAAACGAAACCATCAAGCCATAGGCGAAAATCGAAATACGAAATCATCAAACCATAGGCAAAAATCGAAAAATGAAATCATCAAGCCATAGGCGAAAATCGAAATACGAAATCATCAAACCATAGGCAAAAATCGAAATACGAAATCATCAAACCATAGGCGAAAATCGAAATACGAAATCATCAAAACTCAAATCAATTTCACTTATTGAGTTTTGGAACATACTCTCCAATATCAACATTCTTAGTTAAATAGTGCATGGAAAATAATTCTATGTTTCCATAGAAAGAATTTCTATTTAACCAAGTTAATCGTCGAGCGACGAAATCAACATCAGAGACAAAAATCCAATGTGAAAACCAAGTGTAGCAAATATGATACCGAAAGTAATATGCAAAAATGTTATGCCAAACATAGATAGAACATCATAAATCTATGGCACACACAATTCTAGCATACTAAATGAAACAAAATGATACCAATGTAAATATTCTAACAATGCATGCAATCAACACATATGGATACCAAATGTATATCAAATGTAAGAATATACTTACAACATTAAGCTCCCCCTACTTTGGTGCATCACTTAAGCACCATCAACTCCATTTGAATGAAAAACTTTGCAAATCAATGAGTTAGTAGGGTTGGTATCCCATGGTGGATTGAACCTAGAAAGCATCATTTTGGTATCCAAAAATCATTTTGGATCCTATGGGTTAGGCAACAAATTTAACATATTAAATTCAAATAAAATGTAACCCATATCCTAACTAAATTCAAATTCGAGTTTCTTTCAAACATGCACATTAAAAACCAATATGTAAATAAAAAGAATAAACCAATTCTTACCATAATTGCTTTGGTACCCATAAAATGAAATTAAACTTATGGTACCAAGCAATGAAGGGTCAAAGGAAACTAACCCTTCGGAAACCAAGTCCACGAGGACCGTGATTTCCCAACATAATCATCATTCAAAATAATATCATTAATAAATGATTACACATATATATCCTTATTATACATGCTTGTGTTCTTCGGACCCCAAATGGTGTATGTCTTGGGAGTCCTAATCCTATTGGGAACATGCATACGTTGTTGATTTCTATGTGATGCATGTCGTGGGTAAGCATATGGCATATGATGCAATGGTGCATGATGATACTTATTCATATGAGAATGTGAATGAACATATGCATGTGGTGGAACACGTGCATGAGTGTGTCTCACATGGTGTGCACGTGCTCGTGGATGCGGATCATAAAAATCATCATACGTGCTAACATGTGGAGTAGGATGTGTGTTCCTACGTGGCATGGTATACATGAAAGCATGACCCCTCTTTGGAGGTCCACCCAAAGTGGGTTTCTTTCCAAATGGGGGCGTGTTCCTAGCGGAAGCACCATTGGTAGAAGAACTACACATGAAGTGTTTACGCCCACAAGTAGAAGCATCGGACGTTGGCCTAACAAAGGTGGCGGACGATTTGGATGACTCTCCCATCTTATACCTCAAGCCAATGTGATGATTGGCCGGAAGTAAGTCATTTAGGATATTATCCAAATGGCCCTTACCTTTATTGAATTCATTAATTCGGCCTAATGTGCACTCATACTTCTCGGTGAGAGAATGCATCGAAGCATCCAAGGTGGACACTTGCGATGTGAGTGCGCAAACACGTGATTTGAGATTTTTATTCTCAATACTCAAAGTTGAGTTTTGAGACGTCAAATCCGCTATCACATTTTCATCCGAATCCTCGATATGAACATGCTCAAGTTGAGATTTGAGATTTACAATCTCATTTCTCAACCCTTCAACAACGGTGTCGTTGTTGACGATGATAGGTTTAGGTGAGGTTTTAAGACTATCTAACTCATTTTTAGTCTTAATAAATCTAGTAGCCAAATTAGAAAACTTATTCCAAAGTTGTTCATTAACTACTCTAAGTTCGTCCATAGTTACCTCACCGCCTTCATCCTCGCTTTCATCCCTGCTTTCATCGGAGGAGTTCTCTTGATCACGTTCCTCTTTTCCCATGAAGCACGTGTGTGCTTTCTCCACTCGTTCATCGTCTGACTCTCCACTTGAGGAGTCCTCGTCGGAGTCGGTGAAAGTGCCTACAAGTCCTTTCTTGTGCCTTCTCGACTTGTCGTGCTTGGATGCCTTCCACTTCTCCTTGTGTTTGTTTCGAGGACAATCCGGCTTGATATGTCCTGGCTTGTTGCATTTATAACACACGAGAGTAGAAGCATTAGTCGAAATAAATTTTGATTTACTCTTCAACTTACCTCGTCGGAAGAATCAGTCGAACTTCTTTGCCAAATCGGCCAAAGCTTCCATGTCCAACTCTTCTTCCGATTCTTCTTCTGATTCTTCATCATTGGTAGATGGAGCGGCCTTGTACGCAATCGCCTTTTTCTTTGACTCGTCTTGCTTCAAGTACGCCTTCATCTTCTCCTTCATCTTTATATTACTCTCCTTGCGTACCTTGTAAGACAACAAGGTACACATTAGTTGTACAACCGTGTACTTATTCATATCGTTACCTTCCTCGATGGCGAAGGTAAGCTTTTCCCAACAAGAAGGAAGTCCGTCGATAATCTTCGCGACTTTCTCCTTTTGGGTGTAGATCTTCCCAAGTGTTTCCAATTCGTTGGATATGTCCATAAAGCGAGCATAGTAGTCCTTCATTGTTTCACCTTGTTCCATGTGAAACAACTCAAATTCTTTGTTAGCGACAACGAGTTTAGAATCTTTTACCGTACTCGTTCCTTCATGCAAGATGAGGATTTGGTTCCATACTTGATATGCACTCTTACATGTGCATATCTTGTTGAAGTCTTCGGGCTCCAACGCACATTGCAAGGCATTCATGGCCTTGGCATTGCTTACCTCCGCGGTAGTCCACTTCGCGAAATCTTCTTCGGCGGGCTCGACATACTCTGTCATCGTGGCTCTCCAAAGTGAAGCGCTCCGGAGGAAGGTTTCCATCCGGCATTTCCAGTACCCATAGTTGGTACCGTTGAAGTGAGGAGGCCTGACAGAGGAATGTCCTTCCATAACTGAAGAAGATCCTTGACGATCCTTGAAGACGTTGTAGTCGTTGTTCGTCATAGCTTTGAACTCTGGCTTTGATACCAAGTGTAGTGCCCTGTGAAGCTACTGCACATGTACTAGAGGGGGGTGAATAGTACTTTAAAATAATCAAGATAGTTATTCCTAATTATTGTGCAAGAAACAAACGACAATGCGGAATAAACAACAATCAACAAGAATTAAAAAACGCAAATAAAGCATGTAACGGGTTCGGATCCACCCAAGTCTCCCCGACTTGTTCCCGGTGATCCTACGTCCCAACCACCCGGATCCCCTCCGGATACTTGAGTTAGAAACCCAAACTCAAGATTTAGCACTATGAAATTCTTGTGAAAACCCTTCACAAGACCAAATCATACACAATGAACATGTGACTCCCACAACCCGGGATCACACTCTCTCTCACAACCGAGAGACACAATTGCAATATCAATTGAAATGAAATATGAAACACTTACCACAAAATCCTATGCCTTGAGTATAACTTACCAAATTAGGGCAAGAAGGATTTTGAGGAGAAAATGTCACCAAACCGAAGCTCCACCAATAAGATCAGCGATCGAAGGATAGGATGGAGGATGATGACTTTGGATCAAGCTCTTAGCTTGGAAGGCTCACAATGGAGAGAATCTCTCTTGAGGAATATGGCTCAAAGAGTTGAGGGAGAGATTCTTGTGAGGAAGAGAAAGCTTTAGAATGGAGTTGAATAGCTTCTCTTTGATATCTCTAAACCTCTAAAATGGCAGCCTTGAATACTAGGAAAGAACCCCTCCAAGTATATATAGGATAGAGGAAAGAGAGAGAGAGAGAGAGAGAGAGAGAGAGAGAGAGAGAAACGTTTCAATTAAAGCTCCAACGGCTCTATTCTGAAGCAGACTAATCGGTCTAAGAATGATCACTGACAGACTAGTTCATCAACTAGTCGGTCGGTGATTCAACATGAACTGACTAACAGCTCGACAGCCAAAAGAGAAAGTTTCAGGCAATATGAAGTAGTCGGTCTAAGAAGACTTGCCAACCGACTAGATCATCATCTAGTCGGTCGGTGAGTGTTCTTTGACCGACTAAGAGAGAAAAACAATAGGCTGGAAACAAAGACAGCTAGTCGGTTTAAGAACAACTTCCAACCGACTAGTTTCTCAACTAGTCGGTCGGTCGTTGTGCTTTGACCGACTAACTGTAAACAGTAGCTCAGGCTGAAATCAGGCAATGATAACTAGTCGGTCTAAGAAGGATTCCTAACCGACTATATCGTCATCTAGTCGGTCGGTGACTCTTCTTTGACGGACTAATTGATCAACAGGGAATGAGCTGAAATGAGCAAGGCATTCTAGTCGGTTCAAGAGGAATTGCCGACCGACTAGATCGTCATCTAGTCGGTTGGTTCTTCTACTTGAACCAACTAACATGCACTAGAAGCTGAGGGAAGAAGCGATAGGCTTCGGGAAAGTTTCTAATGGCTTCTATGATAATCCTAGCTCTAGGATATGAGCGAAATGAAGATTATAATGTAAGTCCTACTCAAGGCTTAACATTCTATTCTATGAAGCTAGAAGACAATAAATAATACATGACGAACCGACTTCGAAGCTTCAATCTTCATTCTTCTTGACTTCAATATTGATCCTTGAGCTTCAACGAAGCTTCAGGCACACGATCACGCGTATTGAGAAGTCTTGAGACATCGCTTTTGATATACGTATTCTTTTGGCGATGATCTCCATAACTGCGCTCACAAACAGTTAGTTCACAATATTTATGTTTGCTCATCATCCCAAACCAAATCCGGGGAATCAATACTCAACAGGTTCGGCCAAGGCTCTTCTCCGTCCTTGGTTCCGGTCTCCGTGCCAGATCCTAGTCCATGGATGAGGGATCATGTTTTGGAGGTTAAAAAGAAGCCGCACGATGGGTCTTCCGGAGGTAGTGTGAAGCGGACAAGGAAACAGGTGCCGCTGGTTTAGGGAGGGGGCGAGCGGAACCCAGGTTTTTGTTGCTATCGGGGATGCTCCCCTCCTCGATGATACCGTGCCTCCCGCTCAATCTCGCCAAAGGAAGGATAAGTGGCCTTGGGGCAGCCCCTCGCCTTCCTGCTCTAGGCTGCTCCCGGAGGAATATGAGCGGCCCTTGGGTGCTTTTAGGTCGGTCGAGGTCGACCTACCGTGGTCGGGGAGAGGTTACTCAGTCCTCGCTTCCTTGTGGGACTGAAGGAGTCCGTCTTTACAGATTGCGATGTCGCGGCTCGGCTGGCTGAGAACTCTAGTCTGCCTCGGGATCAATCTGTGCTTGTGGGATGAGAGGCGATATGCTTGTGGCCTTTGTGATACAGGTTGGCCAGTAGGTAAGGTCTCTTGTGGAAGCGCACTTCATCCTTTGTAGGTGACTCTGATTTGTGTTTTTTCCTTTGGTGTAGATGTCCTCGGTCGGCCTTTCAATGAGGCGTCAATTTGTGGTGCTTATGGACGTAGGGGCAGGTCTCGCCCAGAAGCCGACATCGGGGGAGGGTGTCGACGAGGTGCCCTGGAGGCCGAGGCATGCGTGAGGTCGTTGGAGACCCGAATTACCGAGCTCTTGACCGACCTGGAGAGGTCGGATGTGGAGATGGCTTTGGCGCTGGCCGCGAGATCGAAAGCCGAGGAGAGGATCGCCGAGCTGGAGAAGGCCACCGAGATAAGAGAATTTGGGGCCCGGCAGAGTTGACCAAGGTCAAGGAGCTTGAAGAGATGCTGGGGTTGGTGGAAGAGAGGGAGCGTGTTCTCTTGGCCAAGATTGACTAAAACTCTCGGGAGAGCGAGAAGGAGAGGGGCAGAGCATCTGTGCTAGATCACCACCCTCGAGGCCCGGATCAAGGAGCTGGAGGCGATGGACCCTGCTCAGATCGCCAAGGAGGTCGTGGATGAGTATGCCACGACCTTCGTTGCCGTGGGGATGTACGACGCATTTGAAAGGGGGTTTGTCCGTTGCCAGAGCGAAATCCATCGAAGATTCCCACATTCTGGGATTTCGTTTAAGGAGCTTCAGATGAATTTTGAGGGTGAGGAGGAGGTTGATGTCAACCGTCCTGAGGGTGTTTGATCAGCCGGAGGGTGCTTTCGCTGCTGCCTCGGCTGTCCAGAAGGGAGTAGGGGCCTAGCCTGTTTGTGTAGCTTTTCCTCTTTTCGTTTGTCATTTTGTACATGACCTTTGGCATTTCGCCGAGGTTTCTACAATATACAAGTTTACGCCTATTGAAAACCCCCCTTTTGGTGTTGTGGTGATATACCCCCTCCCGCAATCCAGGTTGGGATGTTTAAGCAGCCGGGCTTGGGGGAATCGCATCGACTAGTTTGATGATCGGTCTGCTGGTAAGCTGGGGGAGTTGTCCATAGCTTCATGGTCAATTGGGTCGCTGGGCCAGCTGGGGGAGATGTCCCCAGGCTTACGGTCGAACAGGTGATCGGCCTGCTGGGGGGTTGCCCTCAGCCTTACGATCGAACAGGTGATCGGCCTGCTGGGAGAGTTGCCCCCAGCCTTATGGTCGAACGGGTGATAGGCCTGCTGGAGGAGTTGCCCCAGCCTTACAGTCGAATGGATCGATTGGCCAGCTTGGGGAGCTACCCCTAGGCCTACGGTCGATCGGCTGATCGACCTGCTGGGGGAGTTGCCCACAGCCATACGGTCGAACAGGTGATCGGCCTGCTGGGGAAGTTGCCCCAGCCTTATGGTCGAACGGGTAATCGGCCTACTGGGGGAGTTGCCTCCAGCCTTACGGTCGAATGGGTCGGTCGGCCAACTAGGGGAGCTACCCCCAGGCTTACGGTCGATTGACTGATCGACCTGCTGGGGGAGTTACCCCAGCCTTACGGTCGAACGAGTGGTCGGCCTGCTAGGGGAGTTGCCCCAGCATTACGGCCGATCGACTGATCTACCTGCTGGGGGAATTGCCCCCCAGCCTTACGGTTGAATAGGTGGTCAACCTGCTGGGGGAGTTGCCCTCAGCCTTACGGTCGGTTGAATGATTGGCCTGCCAGAGGAGTTGCCCCAGCATGACCTATGGTCCAAGGGACAGCTAGATGCAGAGATGGCTCTTCATTCAAGATTGTTTTCTCCTTTCTGTACATTCATCTATATTTGGGGGGGCGTTGTATACATTCACTGGTAGTACTTGCGTGGGTGCTCTTTGTTCCAGGCGTGAGTCAACACCTTCCCTCATAGAGTAGAGAGTCGGTACGTGGCAGGGAAAAGTGACCTTATATGGCCCTTCTCATTTAGCAGCGAGCTTCCCTTTGCGGGTGACCACCGGGTTAAAGATTGCTTTCCTGAGGACCAGATCTCTCTGGTGGAAACTTCTTCCTTTGACCCAGGAGTTGTAGTAGCGGGCCACCCGCTGTTTTTATCGGACGATCGAGGCCAGGCTTGGCTTCGCCGTTCGTCCACGAGCTTTAGGTTGAGCTGCAAGCCTTCCGAGTTTCTTTCTTCGTCGAAATTCCTGAGGCAGAGGGACTCCTCGCCCACCTCAATGTGTACAATTGCTTCGGTGCCGTAGGTGAGCATAAAGGGGGACTCTCCCATGGCTTCCTTATGGGTCGTCTGGTATGACCAGAGTATCCCGGGAAGTTCCTTCGGCCATTTTCCCTGTGCTTCCCTCATTTTCTTATGAAGTGGTTCGAGGATGCATTTGTTAGCAACTTCGACCATCCCATTAGTTTGGGGGTGTGCTACAGAGGCAAACAAAAGCTTGATCTTTCACTGTGCGCAAAAATCTTTGAACCCCGTGGAATCGAACTGCTTCCCGTTACCAGTGACAATGGATCAAGGTATCCCGAATCTGGAAATGATGGAGTTCCATACAAAGCTCTTCGCATTCTTCCAGGTAATGGTGGACAGCGGCTCGACATCGATCCATTTGGTGAAATAGTCTACCGCCACAATCAGGAATTTCATCTATCCTTTTGCGGAGGCAAAGGGGCCAAGGATGTCCAGCCCCCACTTGGTGAAGAGGATAGGTCTGATTATCAGGACGAGTTCCGATGGGGGTGAAGAGCCGAGCTTGGCAAACCGTTGGCATTCCGGACACTTCTGAACGTACTCGGTCAAGTCGTTGACCATGGTCGGCCAGTAGTAACTTGCCTTAAGATTTTCATGGCGACCGTCTTGCCCCCGTGGTGGTTTTTGTAGAGCCATTCATGGACCTCCCGGATGACGCAGTCGGCTTCCTGCGGTCCGAGGCACTTAAGGTAGGGGAGGACATCGGTTTTTGTCCAACGCCTTCTGTACAACACTCCCTCGTGGAGTACATACCAAAGGGCTTTTTGCTCCAGTGTTCGATGCTCCTCTTGGTCCGTTGGGACTTCACTAGCGGATAGGTACTTCACGATTGGGTCCATCCAGGTGGGCTC